>WIQG01000645.1:0-45348 GCA_014925785.1 Mycena galopus ATCC 62051 | reverse complement strand
ACTCACTATGTTCAACCCCGACCTGACAGAGTTTTTAACCCAGGTCCCTACACAGAGCTAGACACATGTCTCTGTGGAGGTGCTTAGACAGACCCTGTGTAGCTCTGGTAAGCTCGGGCAGCTCTGGCCAGCTCTGGCTAGGTCTGTGTAGCTGTATGCAGCTCTGGCCAGCTCAGGGTAGCTCTGTACAGTCAGCTGCACAGAGAAATATCGGTTGAATATCAGGACTGACACACAAAATATCAACAGAAGTGCCTCATTTGGAAAGGCAGGAGCACAATCACATCACGGATCAGTGTCCGAGTTTTGGGGCAAGATGTTATTTGTAGGGAAACAGACTGGCTCAATTGATCTTTCAGCAGCTTGGAAAGTTGTGTGAGGAGAAAGGCAAGGTGAAAGTCCAGGAACAGAGGAGGCGGGAGCGGAGGCAATATTAATATCATCAAACACAAATCAGATGTCATAATATATTCAAGGTCCATCTAGCCCACTTCAGGTGCTCACATGACCTATGCACACCTCGACTCACCTAGCCTCAGCTAAACAGAGTTTGTCTAGGTTTGTCTAGGTGCTTCAAAGGTGCCTGACCATAGCCTGAACACAGCCAGACATGACACCTGAAGAGCTGGACAGAGCTAGACAAAGCTGGGCATAGCAGTCTGTGTGGCCAGCTACAAAGGTCTTTCTGGTCAGCTAGACAGACCTCCACAAAGCTGGGCAGACCTTGCCATACTCTGGATCAGCTGACCAAACTCTGTCCAGGTGGGGGTTGAACATAGTGACTTGAGCAGATACACAATCTCAAGAAAAGACACAGCAAATTTTGTGGTGGATGCTCTCGGGTGGTGGGATAAGTTTGAGAATAAGCGCGTGAACATAGCATATTAAGTCGCTGTTGTTCTAGATTTCTTTTTGGCGTTGTGTATTTTCCTGTATTTGTCGTTTCTATATGTAATTCTCGTACTCGCTCTCCACGCCCTCAAAGCCCTTGAACCAGGGCTGTATCGTATCATCAATGTCCGGGATGGCGTAGGGGTCGGTTCTTCTTAGGTGACGACTGAGGCGCACAGTGCGTGACTGCCTCGTACTCCGTTCAGGCCGGAGTAATAGTAGAGTAGATTCAGGTGCAGCGAGGCCGAATCGCAACATCCAAGGCATACAGAAGTACCTGCACAATTTCAAATGTAAAAGTTCTCGCCCTGCTGTGGGTTCCTAGCAAGAGTTTGAATATGGCACCAGATGGGATGAAAATACACACAGATACCAGGCAGATTTGTCTCGGTGGCCACATCAGAGAACTGCTCATACTGCGGGCCGGACAAGCTCAGGTATGACATACGACCATTCATCCACACTGGGGAAAAAATTAAAGAGAAGGCTCTCAGGCTGAGTCAAGAAAAGTGCGCACTTGAAGTCAGAAGGAGCGGCGGACCACTGTGCCATGACGTCTGTGTTTGCGGCCATGTCACCAGGAAACAGCGGCATATCTTGTTCGTAGGGAGTTCCAATTGGTACATTTGGGCCAGATGGGTGAATGCCGTCCAGGCTATTCTCTGGATACTGGCCTGGGAGTCGGGAGTCAAAGGGCTGGTCCACCCGGTCCATCTGGTCTAAAGCTGCCTCGAAGTCTTGAATTAACGAAGCTGGCCACTGCGAGGCCGGGTCAGTCTTGCAACAGAGGAGATTAACGACGCCAGCAATCAAAATACAAATCGGACTTACACTCAAGCGCTGTGTGGGTGGCAGATTTCTCATCGCGCCGCGCCGAAGGCGGCGGGAATTGCGGGTTTTCAGAGGACAGCTGATTAAGACTTTCGCTGGCATACAGTAGGCGGTTTAAGACGTCGCTGGATGAAATATCGATGAGAAATGCCAAACAAATAACATGAAGCAATACGTGTAGCGGCCGGCCGCTAGGTATCTGCATCGTTCAGGACAGGAGGTTGAAGAAGATGGCAATACATACCTGTTTTTCAGCGCACTCGTCAGTCTAAGACAAGAATGAACCTGATCTAGCTCTTTGGAACTTGTCTTTTTGCCGCTCCATGAACTTAAAGAACCACGGCAGCCACGAACGCCACGGCTAAGACCGGTCAATGTAGAGAAAAGGTTCGGTGGTGTGCAGTGCTTGCCAGAATGTTTGGATAATAGGGTAAAATTCCCGCGTCGCTCGTAGACGTCAAAAATTCGAACACATTGCCGTGCGGCGTTGCTGCAGATTACATAGGAGGGAAGCGCACCTGCGGTAAGCTGTATAAGAGCGCGCTGAGAATGGTAAGATGGTAATTCACCTGGCGGGGGAACTTCAAAAGGAGCTGGAATGAATGGCCGATGCACCTGTGCAACACCAGGTACCATTTAGAAACAAGCTGTTCACGAACGGAGCGTTGGACGCACCAGAATTTGAACATTGTAATAAGCTTTAGAGTCACAATCAAAGACGATTTATGAAGCACAAACGCGCTTGAATACCTGCGTAAAGAAGGGCCGATTGCTTGAAGTGTATTATGTTTTGGCGCTCAGGATCCCATCGCACTGGACTCAGAAGATCGGCAAAATGGTAAAGAGAAAAAGGGTCAGAAGGCCTCACGGTGTTCG
Source organism: Mycena galopus ATCC 62051 (assembly GCA_014925785.1). Lineage (NCBI taxonomy): Eukaryota > Fungi > Basidiomycota > Agaricomycetes > Agaricales > Mycenaceae > Mycena > Mycena galopus. The sequence continues at coordinate 42,750 of WIQG01000645.1, read as the reverse complement.
GGGATGTCATTCAGCCACGCATTGAGGGCAGAATCGAATGCCGTGATGTACTGTTTCTCTGTAGGCGGAGAAGAGCGGCCGCTAAGATCATGTGGTTTTCTAGGAGAATACTTATAGTAGTCAGAAGGCCAGAACGTAGTGGGATTTCAGTCGGCCAATCAAAAAGAACGTTTACCAGGGTCGTGGTAGCGGCGGCTTGAATCTCGAGGAGTTTGGCATAACATATGAAGTAGGATAAGCGTGAAGGTTTATCCTTCGGTTGTTTAAAATTCTGGGGCGCAGGGAAATCCCAATATTCATCGTCGCATTCGACGGGAAGTTCTTCATCGAAACTGGTAGGACTCGTGAGTTTGACGAAATAAAGCGTGAAAGGGCGTACTCTTGGTCGTGCATAAGCAGAGGACGCCCCATGTGCGTGCCATACACCCACTCTAAACAAAGCAGAACCCTGGAGAAGATGTGAGCATCTCGCGTACATAGGAAAATGAAGACAAACCAAAACACTCGTTTCCACTGTTCATTTTCAGCCGTTGGGTGCTCCTGCTGCCTTCGCCGATGGGCACCGACGTCCTGAGCTCGTCGCAAACCGAATCCCACTGGTATAGACACCGTCAGTTTCTCTCCTATCAACGAAAGGGACAACGCAAACCTAGCGTCCAGCAGGCTGCTGTGGGACTAAAAGCCTTGGGGTACAATGCAGAAAGAGCAACCGTTTGTAGTTCGTATAGATCGGGTTTATAAATCAAGTGCCTGGGTATAACGCGAACCTGACTATACCATTTCCAGCCGGCATAGTGGAGGGTCTGGTCTGGAAGAATTACTCGGGGATCATCGGAATAACGGGCTCCTAAGGCTGCCACTATGAGCAGCGTGCCGCCGAATCTGTGATCCCGAAGATGCAGTTCGTCTGCGACCTTGCGCTCGAAGGTAGGGCGATGGAGAACAGGCCAAAAAGAATTGACTTCCGCGAAATATTTGTCCACAAGGTGGAGAAGTAGATCGGGTTCAGGGAACGAGTACTGCGGAATATCTTCATCGGGAGGTGGAAGTTGCCACTTTGTAAAATATGAAATCAAAACACCGACTGCTACCTACCGAATAACGCACCGAGCGTAATCCCCAAAATTCGTCCCGTTTCGCGAATGCCCCTGTGCGTCGCATCTGGGAAAACTCCACTCCGGCCAAATGCGCCCGAAAGCTGAAAACTGTTTGAAGAAATTGGATCCCGCTGGTCTCGAATGAGGTCGAGTCCAAAGCATGGGGAAATGCGGCGGATTCACCTGGATTTGCCGTAGAAGCGCTGTTTTCCAGGATTCAGCTTTAATTTATTCAGTCCGTCCGCCAAGTCGCCGTCATTTCGGGGGAGTGTCTCGACGTGTTGAGGAAGGAGAAGCTCGACGTCATTTTCATTTTCGAGTTGTTCCGCGAAATCTATGCCTGGCAAGAGCTGTACAAATCGACACGGACGTCAGTAAGTGAATTTCGGACGTGTAACACCTCTTTCCTCGATGAGGAACCGCTCCATCTTGTCAATGCGACCTTCCAAGGCCGCAGCGTATCTGAGAAGTGTGAAATTCCGAGAAAACAGAGGGCCAAAAACGCGAACCCATTCGTCGACGTCAAGGCCTTTGTCAAACTCAAGTTCACGTTCCCAGAAAATTATGTCCGATCCGCACCTTCGTGAGATCTGGACGAATGCAATCGATCCCCAAGGTCGTACAGCGTGCACACCGGCCTCCGGGAATTTTTCCATCTCCCTTACAGCGAACTAAAACCTTGATCAGCGAACCAAAGGACAGGAGCCTGAGGACCGAGTATACTTTTGCGTTTCTTACAAGCGTCACAGGCACCTCTACGTGGGTGACAAGATGAGCCTTTCTTATCAATTTCAGAGACCATGTCGACGGTTTGGTGTCCTGAACCTGCGTCTGTCTGTCCACGGCGTTTGAAGAAAGTAGCATGAGTTTCACACGACCGTCATGAACGAGTCACGAAATGTGACAGCACGCGTTAAAGGAATGCCCAGCCCAATAAATACGCGGCGCCGGGCACTCAGAGACGCGTCGGGAGAAGGGTAAATATTCCACAATGCCCATTCACGTGCGCAGCCATCGTAATACGCACTAGATATACATACTACTTGCACGAAGCTGTCCACAACTCAACTCGGGGAACTGATCACTGACTCCTGAGGTCCATTTGAAGTTTGAATTCAACTTTCGTCATTCAGGCTCATTCAGGACCTTCAGATCCACGCCTCCGTGAACGCGGCAATGCGGAGCGAACGGCGCGCGGCGCGCCTTTTCGGGCAACACCGCGACGCACGGCTTGCAACTTGAAACGACGTGGACGAGTCAATAACAAAACATTTTGCTACAAAATTTGCTATGTGCTGGCTACATCAAGACCGTGTCCAGGTATTCTCCCCCTAAATAGTAATGTACTAATGTACACACACGTTTGCTGTCTACAATTTTTCCCTCTTCAAAATCTCCTCCGCCTCGACACACTCCCTCGGGTCCCTAAATATCCGCAGCGACACATGGCCTGGCATCTGCGTCCGCGCTCTCCACACCCTCAGCTGCAGCTCGTACCGACTCCTTTCCGCCTCTGTCATCCGCTCTCTCGTCGCACTCCCCGCCGTCGAACTCGACGCGGCCGACCGGATTGATAGCGTGGGCTTGCGTTGTTGCCCGGACGAGCGTATGCTTGCGGGGCGGGGGGTCGGGGTCAGCGTCAGCGTCGGGGTCATATCGAGTATCGGGTCCGGCTCGGCCGTCATCGGCGTCTTGGACTGTTGAAAATAGTCTTGGTCTCTGTGCAGGCTATACGCGGGCGTTGTCGGCGTCGGCGGAGCCGTGGACCACGTCCGCCGCGGCCGCTTCTCACGTTCCGCGCCGGACGAAGCACCGACAGCGTTCCACCCTGTCGGGTCCTCAAGCTGCTCACCGGCCTCGTCGACGTCCCGGATGAATACGGCAAGGACTTGATCGGGGCGCTCGTTAGCGAGTCTAAAATTTCGATTTCCGTTGGTCAGTTCAAGTATGAAGGGCACAGATGAACGCACTCGGCGTAAAGCTCGAGATCTTGCTCCCCGGAGTCGCCGATGAGGAAGAACCGAGATTCAGGGAAAGCGTGCAGGATCTCCTGTACACCGGCTCGTTTCCGAGCTGCAGGAGCAGAGAGGAGGCCGCTAAAGAGCGACCGCCCTGCATAAGACCGGAGTTTGATGGAGCCTACAATACCTTCTCAATAACCTCGAATCCAACGTTCCTTTCGTTTGACGTACCAGGAGGCAATTGCGCAATTGGGAAAAAGTCAGCGAGTACCGGTAATAGCTCAAACGGCCCATTGGACTAACAAAAACTTCAGCGGGAGTTGGAAGCCGAAGGACATAAACTCACGACATAGTGAAACCGGACACGCCTCCTCCACATCTCCGTATACCATTCCCCCATCCCAGGAATGACAATTTCCTTGTACTCCCTCACAAACACATTGCGGAATACCGTCCGCGCCCCGGAAAGCACATTCGCGAGCTTTACCGTGTCGTCAATGTCCGAAATGACGCGCACAGGGCAGTTCGTCAGCGTGATGTGCAGCGTCTTCGTCTCTATCGGATTCGCGGGTAGCCGCTGCGGCGCGGACGTAGAAGCAGAGGAAGGGGCGGGGAACAGTGCGGCGGTGACGAGCAGCTCGTGCTCAAAGGAGGGGTCGCCGAACGCGATTTGCAGCGCACCGGGGTGGTGGCACAGCTCTTCCCAGGTGACGCGGATGCGCGCCTGGAAGCTGCCGTCGATCGTGGTGGAGACGTCTCGCGACGCGATGGGACCGTGCTCGAGTGCGTCCTGCTCCTCCATAGTGTTATGTCTCGGGTTCGTGTCGTTTCCCTTTAACGGGGAGGCAAACAAAGTAAGGCGCACGGTGCGCGAGGAGATAACGGAGGACCAGAACGGCTGTATTCGCGTCTCAAGGTTTCTATGCAGACGGCGAATGTCGCTTGGAATTGACCTTGAGCTAGAACTAGAGGTAACAATTGGGGATTCGAGGTCAGAATCGGCATCATCGATGGATGACTCGCTTGCGGCCGAGTTGATGCGCTGAAATTGGCGCTCGAGCGCCTCCACTTCGAAATCCTCTGTGATTTCTGTCGGGCGTGGGGGGAGGTGGACTGCGGCCAGGAGGTCTTCTGTAGACCTTGTCATTTCTGGTTCCTCCGAACTACCGTCCAGCTTAGGCAGCGCCGCGAAACCTAAGCAACGTGGGTCGTATTCGCTATATGCGATACCGACGCACCTTTTGCTAGCTTTAGAAACGCCCTTTGCGAGCGACTTGCCAATTCTGCCGGTCTATGGCTCGAAGCAAAGCCGGAGACGAATAAGTCAATGTCGAAGGCCTCTACGGATCCCGAACTGAGTCTATAGTTCAAGCGCCCGACGCGTACACACTAACCTTGCGGCCTCCCAAGGTTGTCTTGCCGATACCGTCTTGCAGCCCAGCCCGGAAACAGTGCAATCCTCTCCGAGTTCTGAGAGTTCCCTGGACCGCGTATCGTATTCACCGCAGAGATCTTCTGGCCCGCCCATTCCTTCCAGGTCTGCTTGGTGCCGTCAGCGGTTACCCCGCGCTGCAAACTCTTCAAATCACTCTTGAAATCCCGTTGGGATATGTAGCCCTTGACCGCAGAAAGCCGAGACGAGGAATTGTTATGAATATTCGTGAGGCTCGGCTTCCAAGACATGTCTCTGGACATAGCCTCGAGTAGGATATTGCAATGACTTTGCTTTCCTCCGTCCTTGACTATGGCCGAGCGATGGTTCGAGTGCGCCGACGACGATTTGGCAGGACTATAACTAGCGAGGAACGAGCAACGTTCAGTGATAGCGTCTGTCTGAGACTAGCGAGAGACAGCAGTTGACGTCAAAGTTCAAATGAGGATGACGTTTTGTCAAGATCGCATCAGCCAGAAAGAATTCCTCCAAAAAAACAAATGTTCAAACTAAATATTCGCGCTAATTTACACTCCCTGTGCGGACAGTCAGTGCCGCTGTCCAGCTAGCTCATTCCGCGCCTCCTTCATCGCCACCTGGTCCATAACAGCCCTCTGCAAACTCGAACCTGTATTCTTAGTCCTTACGCCTCCCGGAAGCACTTTCGGCGGCGCCAAAGCCACGACGTTGGACGAGACGGACGATCGTAGGTTTGGGGGCACGATTATAGGCGTCGCACGCGGGGGAGGGGGCCACTGAAATAGAATGAATGATTAATTATTCTGGAACGTAGGAAATGGACAACGTACACCACGATTAGGCTGATTGAAGTGGAGCGCGGCCCAAGGAGGGTAGTCTTTCTCGAGCTGTATTATGTGCTCCTCGAGGAACTGGAGCCGTGAGAGAAGGCTGTCCGGCTCGGCAGGCACTGCACCGAGAAATGAACTCACAGCTCAAGAGATAGACTAGGAAACACGCACCATATTTTACAGAGAAATGGGTCTCGATGTTGCCTAACCGCTGATCCAGCCCAAAATGCACTTGTTTCGCGTCAGGTTCGGCTTTCACGACGACAGGACTTGTAGCCTTGTTTTGCGCCGCTGCGCCGGATTTCGATTTCGACTTTGTACGCGTTGAAGCTGACGTCGGAGTGGCTGGTGGCGCATCAGGAGCAGCGTCCTTGACTTTCTGGCGCGTCGTTCGTCGCAGAGGTCCATCGCTATTTTTAGCAATGTCGTACTTCATCTGCACGTCGCGGTCGACGGTCTTCGCGTCTGTCCGCGCACACGAAGAAACATTCATGGCCATATCACCATCGGGATTGTCGCGCGACGCGTCTCCATCGTCATCGGTGCGTTTCCGCTTTTTCTCTGCCAAAGAATGGAGAAACTCGGCGCGGTTCGACGCGTCGTTTTTCGCGCGGTTCTGGGCCAGAAAGGCAGAAATAGACTTGGTGATCTGGGGGTCCACGAGTGAATAATGCGGAGACAAGAAAACCCGGCACCTAAACTCACTGACGTGTGCGATGTGGGATTTTTGGTGTGCACATACTCGAGTTTGCGCTCTTCCAAGGAGCGATTTTGGTCCGGCAGAGGCTGACCACCGCCTGCGCCTTGTTGAATAAGCTGCAAGTGGTTAGGTCAGAGGAACAATTATCTTCAGAGATCGAAACGCACGATGATGCCCTGCAACAAATCTACAAGTGCGTTCGGTACACTCGCCCGCTCGAAATCCGGGTTCATGACAAGTATGTCCGCTTCCAAACCCGTCAGAGCCTGCTTTAAACCCAGCCTGGCCAAAAACTCTTTATAATTCGGTCCCAATGCCGATATTTGGGAGGGGGAGGGGTCGGTGGCCGCGGAGGTGGCGGAGGCGGCAAAGAAGGCACTGTCTGTGGCTGCGAGGGAACGACAGGCGGAGTCTGAAGCTTTTGCGCCGGCCTCGTGTGGGGGTAAGGCTCCGTAAAACGCGTCCGCTGAGGAAAGCTCTGCGCGACATTGTACGAATTTTGCTGAACTGGGGGAGGTGTGTACTGCTGCGGCTGAGGAACCAGATTTCTTTGGTACGTCGCTTGCGCTGGCTGCGGGGCCGGAGAGTATCCTGTATTCCAACCGTTCGTCCACTGCGATGGAGAATGGTATTGCGAGTTTCTTTGCGGTTCGATTGAGGGTCTCGGCGCGGATAAGTAATATTGCTGCTGATTATTCATAGATTGCTGGGGCAACGGAGGGATTCCTGGGCCAGATATCTGAGCATTTCGATTGAGCTGCTGAGGTTGCGGAGGACGCGAAGGCCCTGCTGCAGAGGACGGAGGCCCTTTGGTCATATTCGTTGGGAATAAGACGCGTTCTTTGTTGATCTCTTTCTCTCCTTCTACCATCATGGCCAAAAAGAACAAGGACGACGCGCAAGCCCCAAATGCCACCAATATCGTCAACAGGGACATAATGCAGCGCTTGAATTTTATGTACCAGGCCAGCGTGTATCTCAGCGGAGTCCTGCCAGTACCTCCTCAAAAACACCCGCAACACCCCAGAAACGGACTAAAAAGTCGCGGAAAATGAACGTCCACGACCTCTCCAAGTCGTACATCAACTCTATGAAGGTCGTAGCGAGCAAAACGATGGTCAAAATGTGGATGGGTTCTTGTCCATTTGCTCTTGTATTCACTCAAATCAAATCTCAGGGATCCTGCGGTCAAACGCACTCTTTGTAACGGATGCAACATAGTCTTGGTGCCTGGTTCAACGGCAACGGTTAGGGTGAAATGTGAGCTTTTCGTGCCTGTGATTTTTGTAGGTCTTGACAGGCCATTCAGCGTCGAAAGTTCACAAGCATGTTATGCACTATCGATGCACCTCGTGCAATTCTACGCGCCGCATACCCGCGCCGCCGACACTGCCGCTTCCCGGTCCCTCTACATTCGCTCAAGAAGCCGCGATGGACACAGACGCCCAGCCAGTGAAGAAAAAGAGTGCGGCTCGTCTCCTGCCACTATTCGCGCGCGAGGGGCATACAGTTCTTTGCGGCAACGACAAACTCGAAATCTCCTGCGGCGAAGGAGTCTACATCACGTAGCTACCACGCCAAACTGCGGCCCCACCCAGCTCTCATAATCCTCCTCCTTGCTAAGATCCCCTCCAACTTTCAGCACCCGCAGCAACGGGCGGTACTGCCCGTCGTCGATCCGCGTGCCGTTGGCGAACACCCCCTGGAATGCGAACGAGTCGTATCCGCTGAAGGGGTCCTGCATATAGAAAACCTGATCAGCGTGCAGAATGTATCGCGGTTTTGTGCACGTACATTCGTGCTCCGCGCCTGATATTCGAGCTCGCCGAGCGCACCAATAATCTTCACCTTGCCAAAGGTGCCGGCCGCACTCTGCGACCACCACCACGTGAATGGGCTCCTCTTTGTCGGCGGGAGCTGGATGTCCTTATCCACGAGGTCGAACCGAAGCAGCGCTGTCCCAAAGGCCAGCCTGCGCTCATAATCAATAACATCTTCCGCAATAAACACTGAGCACGCGCCTCAAAAGAAGATACGGAAAGTCCTGGCCCACGAAGGTGTAGTTTGTCGGGCCCTCCTGCGGGCGTCCATCCGCGTCGATCAACGCCGGGAGGTCAATCCCAAAGAACTCGTCCGTCGAGTCGAGGACACTCGCTGCCTTGAGGGACGCCGCAACACCCAGATATGTGACCTTCAGCGTTTCCGCGGGGCTGATGACGTGGAGGAAGCCCGAGTACACTGGCAAGGTCGTGTTGTCCGTGCTGGAGGGCGGGGTAAAGACCGCGTGCACCTGTTTCGTGTCGTTCGGGTGCACGGTGACGCTGGACTCCGAAAATGTCACGATGGCTGTGGCGGGGATCATGTGGGGTTCAAGTTCGACGAAGGGAGAGTCCTGCGCGGTCTGGTCAGAAAACTACCTAGTCGGGGGGATCTGCGTACAGGCGTCACGGTGCCCACCGTCCCTGCCGGGACACGTCGGAGTTCATACGTGACCGCCTTCGACCCCGAGTTCGTGATCGATATGGTGTGGCTACACGAAAACAGCTTTCAGACAACCCCGCGCACGAGGAAGGACAAGGGGACGTACTTGGGCTTGAAATGCTCCGTGTCATTCAGTGCGATCTGTCCGGGCGTGACGATCGTCTTCATATTAATCGCCTGGTCGACCTGAATTAGCCCCGCGCCCTGCTGGGCGACGGTCTGCAGCGCGTGCCGTCGGTATGCGACGACGCCACGCTGGCCGCCGTGGTCTGTAGTATTCGCATCACCGCCCGCCCAACCTCCGCAGTCGTCCCAAGCGACTCGAGAATCAGCGCGGCGGCCCCAGCGGCGAAGGGCGTGGACATGCTCGTTCCCGATTCGACCGCGTACCCTCCTAACCTGAGAGGGATTGTGGAGAGGATGTTGCCGCCCGGGGCGGCAAGCGCAGGACTGAGGTCCATCTCAAACGTCGGGCCGATCGTGGAGAACGTGCTGATGAGGCCGCCGGCGGGGTTCGGGATGGTCGTTGCTTCACCGGTCTGCGGGAAGCTTATTGTGATATTCACTTTTGCGACATACTGTTCCACAAGCTGCAAAGGAAGACCGGTTCACAATCTTGTTTTCTTCAGCTGATAGAAAACACCCACGAATTTTCCGTCCGCGGCAGAGATGAGGACAGCGTGAAAATTGCCGACAGAAATTGCGGAGAATGCTGCAGCGTCCGAGCTATCGTTTGTCGTCAGCAGTTGCCAGGAAGAGGCCAAAAACATACTTGTAGATCAGTGCAACTTGGGCCCCTTTGACTGCGATGTTCATCAATTTCTGCGTCTGAAAACCCATTAGCTGGTGCTCGGCACGAGGACACGGATTACTCGCAAACGGACAAGTCCCTCGGTGGACGATAACGACGTAGGACGAGAGATTTGGGGTATTGTCTGGAAGCGGGTTGCAAGCATCATCTAGCTGCGAAATATTCGTCGAAGTCGCGTAAATGGGCCATTCCCCAGCAACATTTAGCGGGAGGGTCTCAAAGTACGACTGTGAACAACGTTTTAGGAACCGACTCCCGCAAATATTTTCGAACGCACGATGGGGTCGTGGGTAACGCCTTGAACGGTTGCGTTTTGTATCGGAGAGACAATATTATCGACAGAGGCGACTGAAATGACACCGATTCCACCACCGGGGTCAGACGTGTACCAAGCACCATCTTCGCCGTCTGTAGGCAGTGCGCGTTAGTCAAAAGCCTTGCAGACAAAAAGACCTACTGTTTCCGGTGGCCACGGTCACGACGCGTCCCTGTGCCGCAATACGACTGGCGACAACCGATGCCGTGCCTTCCGTCCATCCACTGGGGCCGCCAACTGAGAGCGTCAGGATATTCATCTCTTCGTTATAGGCCCTAATGAGCGCGGCGGTGATAATATCGTCGCTCGTATATCCAGTGCAGCCGAAAATACGATACGAAGCTAACGAGGCGTCGCTCGCGACACCGCTGATTCCCATGGTGTTGTTTGGGGAGGCACCGATGATACCCGCAACATGGCTGACGTGATTTAAGCACGGAAAACAAAAACAAGACATGTCAGAGAATCAACAGACTAACGTTCCATGACCGTTGCACCTATACGATAGAGTCAGCATGTATAAAGAATTATCGAATCACCACTCACTCATCTAGCGGATCGTTATCCGGACGCGGGGCATTTTGCCCAGTGAACGCGTCGCCAACGAAATCATAGCCTCCAATAACTTTATACTTTGGCCCGAAGCCTCCTCCGAGAAGCGGGTGGTTGTAGTCGATGCCTGGTCGCCGCACGTAAGTTAAGGTTCAGGTCAAATGAAGCGAGTTTTATGCCTGTGTCAATTCTAAGGGAAGAAAAATGAGTTCAGGCTGGCGGAAGCACTTGAGACGTACATACATCCCAATCTTAATTCCTTTCCCGAAATTTCCTCGCGCGTGGACCTTATCGACGCCCGTCATCACATGGGTGCTGTAGGTGTCGGGAAGATCAGTGGACTTCGAGTCCACCACCGCGGAACTGACTGGCCTGCGAAATTTATCATCAGCCGATGCAAAGCCTTTGAATGCAATGACTCACTTGGGAGCAGGAACTTTAATGATCGGACGAATGGCCTGTACCCCGGGAATCTTTGACAGTTTCCCAACATCCTGAATGAAGCGTTAGTGGAAAATCTGGGTCCAAAGAAATTCACGGACAGCCGGAGACTGAGAAAGAATAGTTAGACGTTAGTTAGCTTGTTACAGACCACGGAACCAACAGATAACAGTATCGCGGCGCCAGTCAGTATCCCGGGTACGTCGTATTCTTGCCCGATGCTGAAAGGGATGCCCTGTTGGCTGATAGCCGCATAAACCTTTTCACGCTAGAGGAATGTTAAGCTCCGTCTGGAATGCAAGAAATCAATCGTACCGAGACCAAGGTCCGTCTGGAGAGAGCTCCGTCGGAAAACTCGACAATGTAGGCATCTGGGACATAATTTGAAGCGTCTTTTGCCTGCTGGGCGGTTGGTATGGGTGCAACAGCGAAGGTCGAGGACACCAGTGTGAGAGCGAAGATAACTGGCTTCATTTTAGATGGGGTGCTTGCTCGAAGCAAGATGCTGGACACCGGTCGGTGTAGGACTTTTTTAAGGCGATTTTGGCCACAATTCCAGAACGTGAAGCACCGTCCAGGGTTCGTACAAAGATCCAACGTGGCCGACTCAGCCTCGGGAGTCGGCGCCACATGAGAAGCAAATATACGTACGGAGAGGCGCATCGTCTCCGAGTGGTATAGGCATTTACTTTCAGGCAAGGCGGCCCTGAAGAACGAGCATTCAATAACAAGATAGATGTAATTGCTGCCAGTGGGCCGAATGAAGACATGCTACTCGGAGTCCGAAAACCCATTTGAGCCGCGCGTTCAAGCAGCATTTGCTAGGAAGACGAAGCATCCAACATCCAGGCATTCTCCTTCACGAGCTTCTCGCGCTCCAAGAGGTATTTGCCTGTTCCTGCCGTCAAGATTACCGCCGAGAAAGCCACAGCCAACTTGCCTTCCTTGTATTTCTGGCTAAAGTCTGAAGCCTTGTGATAAAACCAGCCCATCCGTTCGTTGCAGCCCAAGCAAAACGCATCCGCGACAGTATGGACTCCCGTACTGTGAAAGAAAAGAAAACGACGTAAGTATCTGTTGATGGGGGCAATTGAGTATGCACATAAGACTGCGATCTTCGTGGGCGCCCAGCTTAAGATTGACCGCCGAGTGCATTAAACTGCAGTATGGAATCAAATTAAGAGTTGTAGTCCGAAAAGCGAGTGGTACGCGCAATCCACGGCCGTCGCGTCCCTGAAACAGCTTCGTAATCGTCTCATCTTGCAGAGCCTGCCTTCTCTTCAACGGGAGTGCCCTTGGAAAAATAGAACTCGCCACAAACAATCACCGCAGAACACTTCATGCAATTGTACGTTGGATGGTCAGGATACGCTTGGATAACCTGAGTCCTTGTATCGGCCGAGACTGGTGAAGACATGCTGAGTATCAGAGCATTCCAGTGCCACACGGGCTCCGAGGCTGAAGCGCTCCCAGTTTAGGTTGGAGTCGGAATGGCGGGCCGGCTTCAAGTTGACAGTTGGATTCCCTACAAGGCAATTCCGAATTTGTCTTCCACCTCATGTTCTCGGAAAGAGGTTTTGAGTCAAGAGAGCCAGGCGCTTGTGACATTTGCAAGAAACGAAAGAGTATAGTTGGTTCCTATTCCCCTCAGGTCGTTGCTGACTCCGGTAGTTCGGTGTACGATTTCTCAGCTGGACTCCCACTAGCACTGAACAATTCAACAACCTTCAACAGGCGATAGTGGTCGAAGGCCTGGAAACCACTGCAGTAGTTGTACAGTCGCAGGACTAGACTGCACTCATGCACATCTCTTGAAGGTACGGACGAAACAGTAACGCAGAAACTCGTTGGTAATTTCGAGCAGACGCGGTCATCTGCGAATGGGTTCTCGTCTTTGACCTGGTGGCGTACCGTTAGCTTACACACTACGCCAGATACGTTGCGGCCCTGGAAATGCGAGTTGAAAAAATGGAGAGACTCCTGACCAAGGAAAGAGATTCGAGTTCAGAAACCCCGGCCGTGTATCTACTAATCGACCATTTACAGCTCTTGCCAGGCATAGACTTTACAGAACAACTCGAAAATGAACAAGAAGTGAAGCCTCTCTTGCATCAGCATGCAGAGGCGATTCCTCGCAATGATGAACAGTTGGACGGTTTAAACAGATTAAAACTGAATCCAGATGCCAGGCGGTTTTTCGGCAAATCGAGGTGAGTGGTCCGTAAAGGCCCCATCCTCGACTTGACCTCGACCCAGCGGTGTTCAATTGGTTCAAACGGCTTTGAGCTTTCAGACCTTTTTGACAGGTGTAGGGCTGCCGGAGATGAAACGCTCAATAACATCACAAAAACGAAAAGAATTTTGGACACCACCCTCAGTGCGTCATTTTGAAGTATAGTTAGAATTGATTTCATAGCCAGAAAACAGTGTGTATTTCCACCTCTGGGTGATATTAGTCCACAGTACACGTTTCCCGATCCCGATCTACTTCCCGTCCTTGTGCACAAATATTTCACAGAAGTTAATCCGTTTTGGCCCGTTCTCCATCGCCCCACTTTCGAGCGCAAGGTCGCAGACAAACTCCATCTTCGTGATCATAGATTTGGTAGCACGCTGCTCATGGCGGCAGCTTTAGGAGCCCGTTATTCTGACGATCCTCGAGTATTTCTTGACGACGTTAAGGACCATCGACGGCACTCTGCAGGATGGAAATGGCACAGCCAGGTCTGGGGCATCTTATCTGTACTTGACGATACGTTGATATAATTATCCAGGTTCGCATTATACCCAAATACTTGATTTTCAAACCCGTTCTACATGAATTGCAAACGGTCGCCCTCTCGGTCCTTTTTCTCCAAGCAGTTGCCCCTACTTCGCTGTGCTGGACTCAATTGGGATTCGGTGTACGAAGAGCCCAGGACGTTGGCGCGCATCGTTCAAGGTCTGAAGCCCACCCCACAGCTGAGAACGAACAGTGGAAGCGAGTTTTCTGGTATGTGTCTATCGTTCCTCTCGTACGTGAGCCGTTGAATCTTGCTTTCGCTCAGGGTTCTGCTGTGCTTGGAGTGGATAACTAGCACAGTCACGGGTCGTCCGCCAACAATTCACTATCAAGAGTGCGCTTCTGCTCCTTGTCTCGAGGCGAGACCGACTCATATAAACTCCAGCTTTGATCAAGATCTCCCTGTCGAATGCGATGATGAATATTGGGATCTCCCTGAGCCCCAGAATTTTAAACAGCCCGAAGATAAACCTTCGGACCTATCCTACTTTGTATGTTACGCCAAACTTCTAGAGATTCAGGCCGCCGTCGCTACCGCTATAGTAAGTATTCTTATGTATCGATATTGTTTTCTAATCAGTATCAGTATTCTCCGAGAAAGCCAAAATATATTGGCAGTCCGTCCGTTTCGCCCACAGAGGCACAGTGCATCATGGAATTCGATTCTGCCCTCAATTCGTGGCTAGATGCCATCCCAGAGCACTGTAAGGGCTCTATATCCTTTTTTTCTTAGTTCGTTCAATTCCCCTCGTCACCGTCTTTCAGTGCGATGGGATCCTGCGCGCAAGAACACACTGCATTTGACCCAATCGGCTCTCCTTTACGCAGGTATTTCGCGCTGATAGAGGCGTTAGGGAGGTCCTCATGATCCTTTCAACAGCGTATTACAACGTACAAATGCTGGTACCTTGTCTTTGTCAAATACTTTATCGGCTCTCATTGTCATCCATAAAGTTGCATAGGCCATTCATTCCGCCCCCCTTCGCAAGATTGCCGCAAGGTAAGTAAAATCACTGTTATTTCTCCCACCGTGCTCACTACTTTCCCCAGCCCCCCTTCCCTCCCTAGCAATCTGTGCTCATGCGGCGCGGTCTTGTCTTCGAATATTTGATAGCGACCAAACGCGCCGAATACCGGGGAACTACAACATTCTGGCGAGTATTCTTTGCAGTGATCTTTCCTTTTTATAATCTGACCTCGTTTCAGCATGTGATATCTGTAGCCGGCATTATTCTGCTTTTGAACGCATGGAGCAAAAAGAAAACTGCTTTCGCGTATAATCTGCCCAAAGAACTAGACGACGTTCACATATGCCTTAGAATTATGACTGAGGCCGAGCAAAGGCACAAACATTTGCATCTTATCTCTGCGTCGCTGACTTGAAACCATGCAGATGTCTGACTCTGGCGGCCGGCCGCTTCACGTATTGTATATTCATTGCGACCATTTCCGCATGCTCATTGCACCTAGGGATGTCATGCATCGTTTATTATATGCCAGAGCAAGTCTTGAAGTATCGTGCATCACGACATCAGCGCCTACCTTGCCTCCTTCGGCACAGCGTGGCTACGAGGCATCTTTCCCTCCGCGGGCCTTCGATGTAAGTCTAGTGATTCTTCTGCGTCTTCTGTTGATTTATCTTTGTGAAAGGTCGATTTGGCCTCCGCCTGGTCATCCGTTCTCGCTGACAACAATGTCGAAAAATTCGAAACACCGTTAGATTGGTTGCACACTACCTTTAACTCGGGCCTTGGCATCCCAGAACATCAGTATTCCGAGAATTGGCTCAACGGGGGAAGTTTTTGTGCCGAATTAAATGACGTATACCCTCATGAACTAGAACACTCTATAAACCTGGAGCCGTGGTTGCCTCCCGCCGCAGATATCAATATGGAGATTATGGGCATGTGGTCCACTCTCGCCGGTGGTTTCCAGTATGTCTTCTCGGCTTGAAATCCCTGTTGCTGAGTGGCTCGGAATAGCGTGGATGACTCGTCAGACACTTCCCAGTATCCCTCCACCCCGCAGTTCAACTATGTGTCGAATCATATGTCCGGCTCGCAATTTGACCAGTTCTCTAGCCAAACAGTTTTCTACCATATGTATGCCTTCCACGCATCGTCACAATCGTGTACGTTTACTGAGCTTCTCGTCAGACAGAACCTGGAGGAAGACGAGAAACTTCGCGAGGAGATGCACCTTTGGTTGTAGGGGTTATGAGACTTTGATTACTTCGATGGAATCTCGCTACGAAGAAAGATATCAACACGCCAGAATCCATATACTTGCTCGCAGACGATCCCTTCTAGAATTTTCAACTGCTCAAAACTTCAGTTCCAAGGCTGGGCGCTTGTCTTTCATGTGACCCAGTATTCGCCATCCCATCAATCATCGCGAACTCGGAAGGACTCGTACCGGTGTTCAGGCTGTTAGCTACCACGTCAACCACCTTCGTGCGCATGCGTAAACAAGCACTTAGCGAGACGCCTCTCGAGGCGTTTCCCGAGTTGTACTAGTTGCTTCATAAGTGAGTGTTGCGAGATGATGCAGCTACTCAAGTCGATGAATACGCATCCTCGACGGCTAATTGAAGGAGACCGTATTTTCATTCACACAGAACGCGATGACTTGATTGAAAACGTACATTCGCGGGATGCCTTCTCGGTATGTATTAAAATGGCTCCCAAGGACACAAGGTCCTTATTCCTTACATAATAACACCAGCCCACCATTTTCCCATTACGAGTCCTAATTTATTAGGACTCGTTTATCAGCGGCGAAGCCGCCAAATTTTGGAGAGCATTTGGGAATTGAGAATGGCGGGGTGATCGGCGGCGGCAATGGCGGCGGCAACGGCGGCGGAACTTTCCGGTCTTGATGGCAGTAGCATGTCGATCAAATTGCTAAATTTAGACAGGGGACTTTCCGAATGTTTCTTGGCCATAGGGCCCACACCTGGGGTTAATGGCCCATGGTTTTGTATGGTATATTAGTCACATCTACTAGCAACATATGTGTATCACTACATGGAGGTCCCCTGTCATTGGCGCGGTCAACATCAATAGGCGCAACGGCATGTCTCGGCAGTGAGACACGGCAAGGATGAATACAAGCCATGCACAACGCTATGTGTAAGCTCTATGACCAGTGGCACAATGGTCACCCTAGACTCCTCGGCTGATTTGCAAATGGGGGTCACCCAAAAAAGCACAAGAGGTACTGCAGCGCGTCAGGCCTCGGAGAGCAAATAGCGAGGTGCCGTGAGCCAGATGGACGGTGTCAAGGTCACCCCAGCAGCCAGCCGATGGGAGAACGGGAGAACATGTTCATGGTGACGGGAGAAAAGCATAAGTGAAATTGATGGTAGATCAAAGCTTGATCACTTGCCGCCGCCAACTGATGCCGCCATTCTCAATTGCCAAACTTTCACAAATTTTGGTCGCTTTTGCCATCAATTGCTTGGCATGTCCGATGCCCATTTGGAAATTATTACGTCTTTTTCATCATTTATCATTTGATGTTGTCCTCTTGTCGCTTTTTGTGCTCAGTTCTTGCTTTTCTTGACTTCCTCCATCCCCTTTCCCTGCGTGATTGTCATGTTGTTCCCTTGTTAAAATCTGGTGTTCCACTCAGTTTTATCAAATACCCATATAGAAAATGTTACGTAGTTATCATCATGGATCAGTTGATGTTGTCCTCCCGTGGTTTTTGTGCTCAGTTCTTGAATTTCTTGACTCTGTCCATCCCCTTTCGGTGTGTCATTGTCATAAGTATTGCTTGCTTGTTAAACATCAAATTCCCGTCCAAGTCCCGTCCCTTATTTCTTGCTCAGCTCTGAACGGATTTGGTTGAAAGTAGGTGCGTTCGAAAGCGCTTGAGCGACGCTTTCAAACAGCCCCCCAGATATCTGGGGAATTTTGAAATTCTCAGGCCCAAAAATTCTGGCTGTCTGATTTAGATCAAGAGCCGTTTCTTCGTCAATATTGAGACAATTTCGATGACCCAGACCTCATTTGGAAGGATATGTTGAGGCAGAATATTGGTTGTTGAGACATGTTGCTTCATTCTGTAAGTGCATGGCCATTGCCACCTCATTTTCACCCGAATTTATGCAAGTTGGCCCAATATCAATTGAGAATTGGCCGCTGATATTTTCAGTTCAAACTAGGTGGCCGGAATTGTTGGACTTAAGAATTTTAATTTTGAGAAAGCCCCAGACATGTATACTATTGTGCGAAAGCACCCCTTAACTGCTTTCAAATGTCCTTACTATGATTGGACTTGGGCTTGAAAATGCACTAGTGCTTGAAAAACAGTTTGCTTTCTATCAATTCTTATCTGATCGTCTTCGTAAGTAATGAAATTTCAACCGACAGGTACTACCTTCCAGAGTATAAAAAAGTCTCAGAAAAAAACCATTC
Source organism: Mycena galopus ATCC 62051 (assembly GCA_014925785.1). NCBI lineage: Eukaryota > Fungi > Basidiomycota > Agaricomycetes > Agaricales > Mycenaceae > Mycena > Mycena galopus. The sequence continues at coordinate 24,947 of WIQG01000645.1, read as the reverse complement.
AGCAATGGGCAAGAATCAGGCCCCCGAGACAAAAGATCACTGACGGGAGTGGCAAAAGTGGATGGGATATAATTTACAGCAAACCAGGTTCTGTGAAAGTTCAAAGGTACATTAGAGCAACCTAAATATGCATCTGACTCAAATTTCCGGACTCAAATTTGAGACAGGATGATTTCAATAAGTAAAAGTCAGAATGAGTGTGACACATTCTCGTGGACATTCAGATGTGACATTTTGTGACATAGGGGTTAGAATCACCTGTAGCAGTTGTCCCGCATCCATTGAATTTGAGCCCGGAAATTTGTGTAGAATGTGTCTTGAGGTCACCCCGATATAGTCTCCAGTTTTAATAAAATTGGTTTGCTGTAAATTATATCCCATTGACTTTAGCCACTCCCATCAGTGATTTTTTGTCTCAGGCCTTCTTGCCCATTATTAGATGGTTTTTTTTTTCAAACCTTTTCATACTCTGGAAGGCAGGAGCTGTTGGTTGAAATTCCGCTCCAAGACAATCAGATACAAATTGATAGAAAGCAAAATGATTTTCAAGACTTAGTGCATTTTCAAGCGCAAGTCCAATTATAGTACTTTCAAAGGATTCTGTGGTGAATTGACCGAGAAATCAGCTTGGCAAAGTGCTGAATTGCCTACTCTGACTGTCCCTATTTTTTTGTGTGTTTTCATGTCCATCTATGGTGCTGTTGATGTCCTCATTTCCTAAATCAGCATGTCTTGTTTCCCAAATGTAAATTTCATTCACCACCTTTGCCACCCTCTTGCACTCCATGTTTACACACACAGAGTTTCCTACCTTTTATTCCTGAGAGCATAGCCATAGCCATGAATAGGCTTTCACAAGACACGATCTTCTTCATGTTTGCTGACAGTGGGCTATGTTAAGAGAGCTGGCTTGGCCTCTCATGTGTATTGATCATGATGCCATTCTTGGTAGTGCACTGTCAGAAGTGCTTGCCAAGTTTCCAATGTAAACCTGACGGATTACGATGCACTGATCACAACACCGCACTTATCACATGACTTACCTTTTTTTTTTGTTTCTGCATTTCTATACTGCAACAAGTAAACTAACTAAGATGCAGTGCATCAGGAAACAGCTTTTGGTCAGGTAGAGGCTCGTCCCCAACATAGATCACGGATCACTATGTAGATGCCGATAGAGCCGATGTGTCTCGGGTAGAGTGCCATAGAGACACGTCGTCTACCATCGCGACTTGCTCTCCCATCGACTCTAGACTCTTCCTGGTGTGCCTTCGCGTCCTATCCTCGATGAAGGTCAGCCAGTACGTACACATATCCATGCGTGAGAAGCACGGCTACGAAATCACACAAATACCTCGCGGTGCGTCAAGTCCTTCCTTCTTCCCCCTCCATCTTCTCCCTCCTGTTCACCTTGCCAGTCACCGCCGATCTCAAAGTCCTATCAGTCACTCCTCTTGGTTCTCTCATGCTCTCGCTATCCCGTCCTCTGGACTTGGCCTGGTGTTTCTTTCTTCAACCCTTTGCTAAGGACGACACGCCACAAATTGCCCCAAGTGTGTCACAATGAAGCGCAGACTCCGCATCTACCAAGCGCAATGGTCCCGGCTTTCAATCCCACCAGTGAAGTTCGTCGCATGCAAGCATAAACTACTCAAATTGGCTCAAATCACTCCAAGATTCTCAACACTGGCTCGGTCGAACCTGTCTTTCAACTGTCAAGCTGCGCTAGAAGCCTCGTTGCCGTCTCCCCACTGCTCTTACCTGACGGCTGACCTGCGCCATAGCAAGAACCTTTGATTTCCCTGCGCTGCCCCAAATACAAATTTACTTGCGGTGGAATATGGGTTCGGTGGGTTTCTCTTACTATTCCACACTCGTATACCCTGTACCCGTTGTCAAGACTCAAAATACATATTTTTACACATCTCTTCCCGCATGAGCCTGCCTGATAGCGCCTGATTTTCTGTCTGATCTGGTGCCTGCAACGCCGTTTGATTGAGAAGCGCGTTTCTATGGGCGCTCTACCATAGAAACACGTGCTCTACGTTGCTCTATGGTGCTCTATGGCTCTACCGATCTACGGGTCTAGGGATCTACAGTGATCTATGATAGAGCACATACCCTCTATGATAGAGGGTACATGCCTTTGGGCCTACCGCTCTACGGGACTCTCGGTAGTGCGATATAGGCGGGTGGTCTTTCCCTGATGTGGCTGTATACGCCAATAAATAAGGGTGCACCGTAGGAGGGGTTCTGGTGAGATTACTAAAGATTACATTGAAGGTGGAGGTTTTCACATGAGGCATGCACTCTATGCTGCCTGTCGGTGCAATGGGTGGTGAGACATGATGTATAAGGGTGTTGGAGAGAACCTGAGAACAGGGTTGGGAGCATGGGGTTCAAGCGCACCATGCTGCGCATCTCTATTCTTCGTCCTTCTCATCCGACTGGGGGTCGGGTTCATCTGTGAAGACGGGAAGCTCGGGTTCCTGTCTTGTTTTGCCTGTCTTGGTGAAGGCACTGGATTCCTCCAGGAACTTGGCTAGGGCGACAACACCAGTATGTCGGGTAGGGACAGATCCCGGGAGGTGTCACGGAGTGTGTACCATTGGCCCTTGTACTGCGGGCACTCGCAGAGCAGGTGTTTGCGTGTCTGAAATGCTTCGCCACAGGGGCAGTCAACGTCCTCGGAAAAAATGAAGCAGTTGTAGAACTTGCCAGTGAATCCATGTCCTGTTCTGCATTGGATCCATCAACCAAACACTTCCCATTTCCCACTCAGCTCCTTGAATATTTTTGTGGGCTTCAGCAATGGTGGGAAGCAGTTTGCTATCGCATAATGGCCCGTCTTGGGCGTTGACTTCCACTCCTTGGTCCATGCATCCAAGACCCTCTCCTTCGACATCCGCAGTGCATGTGAGCATGTGCTCTTGTTCGTAGCCTTCAGCAGTCCTTAGCCATCTCGTCTGCTCATAAGTTCCCTTCAATGTCGCAGTGGCCTGGTGACCACGTGATCTCCACTGTGTTTTCCGGGTTGGCGTCAAGGAAGGTGCACATTGTTTCATGGAACTTGTGGGCATACATTGACCCGCTACATGACTTACCTTTTCTTGATCTCTTACCACTACAATCATACCATACTTCTGCTTTTCAAATACAAGATTCTTGGTGTTGCCCATCTTGTATCCACATGGTGAGCTTCCATCCAACATGCCTCTTCATTTTGTCTGTTGTTGTCCCATGATCCCCACCTTCTCCTCTTCCTCAAAATTGCTTCCATTCCACTTTGGTCACTGTATGCAGTTGTCCATTGTCACCCCCAGCTCTGCAGAGTTCTGTTGCTGGCAATGGCTTACATTTTTCAGACATTGTTTGCCATGGAATAGAGACCTTGTGGCAGCCACCAGAAGCCACTGGGTGGCTGATCAGGCATGCATGGCCAGTGGCTGTAGCTCATCTGGTGGCTGGCCCTTTTTACTTTGAAGACATCACATCCTATATTCTCTGTTGGAAGAGCCATCCTGGATTCAATAGTGCTTACCTGCCTTGCTCACAGCTCATTTCTGAGGAATTGGGCAAACATTGTGCTGTTTTGAATGGGGAGCTAGGTGGAAGAGTCAAATTCAACTTTGGGGGGGCTGGGGCAATTAAGAGAGGCAATAGTGGATGCAGTTGCCCAATAATTGCGAGCACAGTGAGCAATTCTTGGCTAAAGCGCACGTGACAGGGTACAAGGCTGGGATTGGCATCACTTGGACATAGGTGGCTGACATCCCATCAATTTTGGGCCCTCAGAGAGAAACCCTTCAAACACAACAGTTTTGCGTCTTTTTGCCTCGGAAATGTTCCGAATAGGTTCTATTTTGTATTGTGCATCAATTGATACCACTCATGTTGGGGTAGCAGAAGCAATGGTTGAGTTTGAGAGGGCCAACCCTAGCTGATTGACCCTAACCCTTTGCTGGGGGTGACACAGCCTCACCTAATATGTCCAAAATTCTGCTTGACATGATTCTGCTTAGTCTTACGCTGCGCAAGCTTCCCCGCGACTCAGCGGATCCATATTTAAGATATAGGTTCAGCCACTGAATCAGCCACAGCCACTTCCTACTGCATGCCTGATCAGCCACCAGGTGGCTTCTAGTGGCTGCCGCAAGGTCTCTTTTGTCCTTCAAGCAGTCCCATATATTTCAAAGAATATTTTGAATGTTTAACAATGTTGAAGGTGTGGTCAATATTCACAATAATGGGGTTAAGTATTTAATATATAATTGTTAACCTAACAAACCAAATTTGGGACTCGTACTGCCATGCGGAGCAGTGGCCTAAAACCACTAATCATATGGGCGTTGACGTGTCGCAACCAGCATGCATTTTTACTCGGGTTCTCCCCAGACAGAACATAGAGGAAGACGAGAGACTTCGCGAGGCGATTCGCGGCTTTTGGTTGCGAGTTCGGAGGTACAACAGTGACACTATATACTTATTATACGAAAAAAGTCATCCCGCATCTTCCGAGGCAACATTAGATACTGGCTCCCCACACAATCTTTTCCAGAACTTTCAACTGCCCAGAAGGATCCTTGAGTTCCAGTGTTGGGGATGCGACGCCATCTTCCATGTGTGCCTCATTTGTGGTCCCACTCAAAGGGGTGACGTCTTTCATCATTGCTAATTTGAAGAGAACTTGTGCAGGTGTGCAACCTGAAGCCTGTGCTATGTGAACTAGCTCCGGGGTTGCAAGAAGGGAAGGTGACCCCGAGAGGGTCCAGAAAGACCTATAATGTGTGGGCACAAATCTTGCCATATCCGAACTACTCACTGATACTCGATTGCATTGTCGCGGCAGTATGAGCAAACGTCCCTATCCCATCGATTCTTCTCGTGCCAGCGATTCTGCACGACCTGTACTGGGCGCACTGCCGACAACGCTTGAAGCGTGTGAACGTCGTAAGTGTTGCTCACCCCGATCTTTTTGACCTGGCCAGCATCCTGCAAAGCGCCCAGCGCTGCCCACGCTTCGAGTGTCTCCTCGAGTGTGGGGAGAGGTGAGTGGAGAATGTAGCTATCGAGGTACGTAGTATGAAGGTTCGAGAGAGACTTGGCGAAAGAAGTTTGTATTTGGGTAGTAATTGAGGTAGCAGGATCATAAGGAAGTGGTTTGGACGTCGTATGGCCGCCAATGGGAGTATACCTATGGGTTAAAAATTGCGGCGAGTCAGACGAAGATGGCTTTCTTTACACACTTGGTTTGCAGGAATAGGTCTTCACGTTTGATACCTTTACTTTGCAGTGTGAGCAGGGCTTCGCCGACCAGATCCTCGCTGGGATGACTGAGGAAATAAAGTCCCACGACATCCGTAGGCGACCCACCGGTAGTGTTTAGGCTGGCAAGCCGTGTCTATTGCGCGAAATCCTTTCAAAACGGCTGCTTCGACCAAGGCAGCCGTTCGATATTCCTTCCTAGTATTCCATCATCAATCGTATGTCCTGTATTTCGCAATAGACGCGCCAGGCAGTCCCATAGATTATTTTCCCAGCCATTCCGGCGAGTGGTTGAGGTAAGAGAAGTGTGACAAAGTGACCGCGAATCTCTTGAATAAATGCACCACGATGAATTGCCACACGAAGTCATACTCGCGATACAGCGCGTCCTAGAGCTTCCTTCCGGACAGGACGCAGATCCTCTGGATGCCTTGTCGAATGAGTTCAGCCCGGTGGACATTCTCAATGGGTTCTTTCCCGATGGTGCGTCACATCTCTCCGCGGCCATTCCACGATTAATTTGGTTCTAGAGGCATCTTTGGCGCACATAGCCTCCGTCCAGGCTCGTCTTATTGAAAACCAAAGGGATCTCCAACGAGAAATAGATGCGTTACAAGCCGAATTGAAGCAGAATCAAGATCCCACTCGAATGCATCTCATTCAAGAAATGATTTCTGTTCGTGTTCACCATGGCATAGACCGTATTATTTCGTATATATGACTCTCAATAGGAGCTCTTCGGCCAAATGTCGCGTATACGCGAGAAAGCGACGGAATCTGAGGCTGTTGTGCGAAATATTACCAAAGACATTCAAGTACTGGACCTCGCGAAGAGAAATCTTATCCTCAGCATGACAACCCTGAAAAGGCTACAGATGTTAGGTGCGTCTCGAATCTGTAACCTTAGCACGGGCCTTGAATACCTCGCAGTCAATGCACTGACGCAGTTGGAGGATTTTCTGAAGGAAAAGAAATATGCTGATGTTGCACAAACTCTGGCCGTGTGTATTTGCTACATCGTTCGCCGACGTGCATTTACCTTTCACGTATAGGCGGTGAAACAGATCTCCGTTTTCTTCAAGCCGTACATATCCGTCCAACGTATCTCACAAGTTTGGAAGCATATTCAAGAACTTCAGGGCGACATTCGGACTCACCTTGACCACGATTTTGACGCCTTGCAAGTCGTCTGCGTTTTGTTGATCTATCGTCAATTGAAGCTTTGTGCAGCTACCTACAAGATCCAGCCAAGCCAATCAAACCGAGTGTTATTGCAGACGCGTGCTCAGTGGTCGACGTACTTGGCGCCGACGTCCGAGCCCAAATGATTGAACGTTATGTTGCAATAGAGCTCAAGGAATATCGGCGGATATTTCGCACGAGTGATGAAGCAGGCCAGCTGGATAACATCTCGAGACGGTTTGCCTGGTTCCGGCGCTCCTTACAAACACACGAGGTTGAACAGGGTCGAGTCTTCCCCTCGGACTGGAGAGTAGGCTGGCATTTGCTCGCAAAGTTTTCGGAGATCACGCGGTATGAGTATTTCCGCACCTGAACCCATCCCTCACGCCTGCATGGTTAGGGACGACCTAGCGGCCTTGCTCTCCAAGACGGGAGCTTCACTGACGGTGAAGAGCCTGCTCGATAATCTGCAGCTCACCGCAGACTTCGAAGCGTCCATGGTGAAGAAATGGGCTACACCGGTAAGAAATCCGACAACTTTGATTCGTATTTCACTTAGCATGCTATTTTAGTTTCAAGAAATGTTAAATATCACAGCTACTCCCCATTCCGCACCTCCGAAGACCATTACGTCTGCGTGCGAGCCACATATGGGGATTTTCGTTGATGCTCAAGACAAGTAATACAACGTCTGTCTCTGTCAAGATATTGGCTGAATCTGTTGCAGAGCACTTGCGGATATGTTGGCACCACATCGGAAGGGCCGAGGAGTCAAATCCGCCAGGCCTTCGCTGGATGTCGAACATGATATCCCTGGTGACGATGACAATAAAACCGTTATGGTTCTTCCGTCCTCCACGGAATTGTTCTATTTCTACGGTCAAAGTCTGGAGCAATGCGCGAAACTTTCTACTGGGAAACCACTGTTCAACCTATCGACCCTGCACAAGAAATGGCTCAGAATTTATGCCGGTGTGTGCAGACGCGTCTCTATGATTCATCCATTAAACTATTTCCGTTCATAGAGGATGTCCTTGTCGCGGGTCTCAAACGGCGGGTCTCCCTCTAGCATCTTTTTCTCGAAGCTGAAAGGCGACACTAGGCCTGTCTCGCAAGTACGGCGATCGACCGAATCCCGCTTCGAGGTCGGCGAACTCCAGCAATCCTCTCTCATCATCAACACAGCCGACTACTGCCAAACTACTGCCCTTGAGGTGAGCCATGAGCATTATTGCGTTCATTAAAATTCAAGTTGTTTCAGCTGGAGGAGAAAATCCGGGGCAAAGTCAACGACGAGTTTAAAGAGAAAGTATCCCTGCAAACGGAGCGCGATCAATTCCTGAGGTCGGTGTCATAACCATCTATTTTTCATTTCCTGACCCCGCCGTTAGTGTTATTTCCGCCGCCATCGTCGTGCAACTTCGAGAACTCGAGGCTGCCTGTGAGCCCGCCTTTACGGCCATGTCGCGCTCCTCGTGGGCTACCTTGAAACAAGTCAGCGGTCAATCCGCATATACCGTTGATTTGGTAAATGCGATAGAACAAGTGGTAGAGTCGGTCAAACCCCTCGTTGAGCAGAAGAAATATCTGCGAAACTTCCTCGACAAAGCCTGCAGGTCGCACTTGCCTCGTTTGAAATGAATATTGAGCTAATACGGCATCATTAGCCTCATCCTAGCTAAATTTACCAACTCTTTGGTTAAAAGCCGACCGTTGAAGGAAATCGGGGCTGAGCAGGTGGACAATCTTCCTTTATGTCGAGATTTCTCACTTATACGCACCCCACAGTTGTTGATAGACTTGCAGGCCGTCCGGGCTTGTTTATTAAAAATGCCGGGCGAATCATTGACGACAACGACGTAGGTATTTCCAATGTTTTGGCCGCTATGTGGTACTGATGATTGTTCAGCTACACCCGAGGGTTGACCAAAAGTACCACTCAACTAGAGACCCTCCTTAAAGTAATCGTCACACCAGTTGTATGTATCTTTACCCATTTCCTCGTCTTTTGATTTATAATTTGGATGTCAGGACCCTCCAGAAGGGTTCATTCTAAATTACACTCTTTTAATCAAGGACGCCTCGTTCTCAAATTTCCAGAAGGTCTCATTCCTCCGTCCCACACGATGACAGCGCATTGACTTGGCGAATTTCGATTTCTAGATCTTAGACCTGAAAGGCACGCCTAACGCCGAGCAGAACAATCTGCTAGACTCTTTCCTCACTATCACCAGCACGAACGATGATCTCGAGGGCACATCGTTCCTCTCATCCCTCGACATGGACCCCACTGGGCTCACTCAGCTCAATAGCAATTTGTCCAGTCCAGGCGGCAGTCGGGTATCCTTACCATTAAGCGGAAGCGGCGCCACCAGTGAAACGAGCATCTTTGCCAATCTAGCCTCACCGGGCACGAGCGGACCTTCGACCGGGACGAGTGTGGCTGATGGGCGGCTGGGAGGCCAGGGGCAAGTTTTTTCGGATTTCAGGCGGTTTGTGAGCTTTGGGTTGAGGAGGGACACTCAGCCGCCAACCCAGTGATAATACCACGTTCCGTACTAGTCAACTCGCAACCTTCGCCTAGTTCTGTCTGCGAGTCATGGTAATACCAAATTAGGAAATGTCAAAGCGATAAATTGCGTGTCCACAGTTTCCACTACATACCCACGATAAAATAGGCGTCCACCACATATTGCTACATCTGTTAAATTGCACACTTTATTCAGCTCAAGGAATTAATGCATTAAACAGTAAGCAATTACACCCAATTTGTAGTTTTGAGAATTAGACTTCAGCCAAGATCCGCACGAGGATCTCTTTGATCGTAATCCGGCCCGGGTCTTTCAAGTTGTCCTTGGCGCGCCCGCCGTCGTCCTCGTCGACGGCGGGAAACCGCACGCTCGCGAGCACCTCGCTTTCCGGTCCATCGCGCACGCGCAGGCGATGCGTCATCACTCGCGGCGCGATCCGTGCCACGTCCGCCTCGCTGACCTCCAGCACCTCTACCCGTTTTTCGTTGTCGTTTGCGGAGCGCATCGTCGACTCGCCGTCCGCTTCCTCAACGACAACTTCGATAACCTGGTAGTAATGCGCAAGCCCAGCATTACTGTAAGCCACTGCCTCGGGTCTAATGGGGCTCCCACCGTCCGCGTCCGTGTTTTCTGGCTTCGTGTGTCCGTTTCCATGCGTATGTGCCATGGCAGCAGTGGTGAATGCCGCGTCGTCTCGCACAAGCTCCATCCCCGTCAGGTCGCCACCAATCACGCGACCCGCACGCGCAAGGTCCACGACGTCGTTCATGGATTTCGCGGTCAGCAGCATCGCGTCGAGCTGCGCGTGGTGACGTGCGGCACTAAAAAGATCGGCGGCGTACAGAGTTAGGAGCGGCGAGAGATGCGTGCGGTGGTACGAGGCGCGCAGGTCGTGCAGGAGCGCGGGCGGGACGAGTGCGGTTTGTGGGAGGAGCGAGTGGTGGACGTGGGCGTGATGGTGGAGCGGCGGGAGGGAATGGCTGTGGTGCGGCAGGGGGAGCGGCTGTACCGAAACGTTCGGAGAAGAGGATGGCGTAGATGGAAGCGGAGCGGCATGGAGAGCGGGCGAATTCCGATATGAAGCCACTGAATTGCGGGAGGGGGATGCCAGAAGAGCGCGTATGGAGTGGTGCGGCGTGACGGTAGCGCTCATAGCGAATTTATCTAGCTGCACAAATAAAATCGACGGTAAATGGGGAGAAATGTGACCTACCAAAGTCTTATGGATAGGCGGGCGCTCGTGCGTATCAATAGGGCAGACGTAAACCATAATGAACCCATCTGGTAGATTCCAGACCTCATCGTAGTCCTCATCCCCGTCCTCGTCCTCCAAAACCACGCGCTTTTCAGCTAGCGCCCTGGATAGACCACGTTGTGATGGGAGTGTTGCATGCTCGAGTCCAGAGATCACCAACGCGCGAGGCTGAAGAGCAGTTGCTGCTGATTTCGGCCGCAGCGGGGTAGGATCGGAGAATGCGTGGGGAAGCGGACCGCGCGCCTTCGTCGGCCGGGGAACCGTGCCGAATGGATTGATGACAGAACTTGATGCGGAGGACAAGCCATCATCTCCAAATGGATTGGAGCTTGCGGTCCCAACTAGTTCGGATTGGGACCGTCTCGGTTTCTTGGAAAGAGAGCGCGCCCAGGTCGCATTGTTGCGGGTGCGGATGCGAGAGCTCATTGTATTTTTTGAGGAATGAGCTTCATCTTGCGACTCGACGGGAGCGGTCCACGGGAGGAATAACGAGCGGAGAAATGGTGCACGGGTGGGTGATGAGGAGGATGGGGCGCGGACTTTGAGCTTGTGAGTCGGGAAGCCAAACACAGAAGAAAGAGTCTGAATGCCGGAGTCAGTATAAATTTGACAGGGGATTCGGTAGAGAAGCCAGGGCATGTGGCATTATGAATGATATAGAAGTGTCTCTTTCCGTTGCTTGATGGAGAGGAAATGAACTGACACTCCAGGGGCAAAGGCCGCCCAGCCAGCGCGCAGACCGGCAAAATAACGCGAGGTGATAGAACGGAAACGCGCGCGGCACTCTGGATAAACTACTGCCACAGGTGCGGCGCGCTCATGCATCAGATTTTTGATGAAGATGTGGCTCGATGTGGATCAAACGTCCAAGATCTTACCAGAAAAGCAAGTTTCACGACGAGTCTAACGTCCTTTGGGGGAGAACGGAGCAAAAGGTGTTTTTCTCCCGCCACGAGACAGAGCAGGATTGACTGAAAGACGACCGAGTCAAGGGGGAGTGATGGAGGAGCAAGTTCTCGGACGTGTGCCAGGAGAGCGGGGAAGAAGGTAGGGGTTCCTGGAACAAGATGGTTTGCGTCAAGAAGATCCATAGAGCATGCCGAGCAGAGAGAGTAGAAGGCAAGGAGGAGAACCAAAGGAGAACACGCCCCGATCAGATCCTTCCGGGCCCCGTGCTCCGGTTCTGGTAACAGGATCCCGCTTGCAGTTACCACTGTCCGCAGATGCGCCTGTCATTTAAACATCTTGACGACATTCTCCTCTTACCTTGTCCATGCATTAATGGCAAATGTCGTCCAGTTTCCGGTCGATGATTCCAGTCCGACAATCCTTTATGCACCGTTCGGCGACACCTTTGGTTCCCCAAATCTCTCCGCTGGCTGGAATCCGTCCTGGGAAAATACAGGTTTCTCCAGCGCAAACATCGGCGCTATAGGGACCGGGACCAGTCTTCATATTACAAGCTTGAACGGGGCTTCTCTCCAGATACAATGGACGGGTGTGTACCTTGATGTGGGTCCAGTGCTACCCCTGACTGCTCTCCACAGGCGTCGGCATCCAGCTATCCGGGAATGTCACCAACGCATCCTATGCTATTACAATTGATCAGCAGACTCCCGTGAATGCGAGTTCCTTGGGAAACCTAACTGCCGGCACCCTCTTCTCTGCGGGCAACCTGAGCAACGGAGATCACTCACTCACTCTAACGGTCCAGACGACTGAACCGGACGCTCTGTTCTCATTTGATTACGCATTAATTTCGGCCCTTCCAGCCCCCAGCAATGTTTCTACGTGCGTTTATCCCTGCGGATAAATCTGAGTGATGCTAATTACAGAGCGACAGCTTAAATTTTACACAGCAGGTATTCAACGACACTTTTAACTTTATCGGAGAGTGGAGCTTTGCGGACTCGTCCCATCAATCCACGAATGCAGGAGACAGTGCTGCAATGCAATTCACAGGTCAGTCAAAATAACTCGACCTTCAACCTACCTTGACGTTTGGACAGGGACAGCTTTTCAGCTCATGGGATCCACCTCCCCGCAAGCCGGCAAGTAAGAGGCTCGGACTCACAATTAACACGTCATTGATCCCCTTTATCAGTTATACAGTGACTTTAGACAACGTTACCACTTCATTTTCAGCCCGGTCGTCATTTTCCGAGGCAAACTCGCTGCTATTTTTTGCATCCGGTTTGGACGCGCAGACTACTCACCACTTCAATATCACCAATACTCAAGGAGCCACACTCGTATTGCCAGTAGGCGGTGCCAGTATTTGGGCGCTCGATGAACCGTTCGTCGTATCTTGATTGCATTGAAGCTTGATTCAATTCTTTTTCTCTAGTCCTTCGGGTGCGAGCAGCGGTGCGACGAGTAGCCCCTCCCCGAGTTCAAGCCCGAGCAGCGGGTTATCTAGTGGCACCATAGCCGCGCTCGTGCTCGCCGGGGTTCTCCTCTTCTTCGTGGCCATTTGTGCACTGCTGTACTTTTTTCTGTATCGTCCGTATCGGAGACGACAGTTGCTTCAGCGCCAACAGGCCAAGGAAGCCCTGGACCAAGATATCGAGAGTGTCCTGGTCATGGACATCGCGCTTGATGAACCGACTAAAAATTTCTACAACGGCGCTTCTGTTGCTGGACCTTCCCGAGACCGGACAAGCAAGAGAAGTGGGTTTACCAAGTGGAAGGAAGAAGTGGAAGGCGGACTGGGAAGCTGGGGGCGTGGCGCCCTCGGAATTGCATTCAGACATTCCGATTCCACAGGAAGGAAAGATGTATCGAGGTCCGATATCGAGTACGACGTCGGAGCCACGTCCGACGGCTATAAGAGCACATCGTCGTCCTCGAATGCCGAGTATCCGGCCCAAGGGAAAGGGAAGGCTCGGGAGAGGAGTGGCAGGTGGCCTCGCAGGAGTCGAGACAAATCGTTGTCACCCAAATTCAAGCTCGACTTACCACTACAACCTCGATCGCGGTCCGGTTCTCAGTCGAACGCGCCATCCAGTAACCGACCAGAACCCTCGGTCATATCTTCATTGTCATATCTCTCTTCACCATCATTACATCCGACAACTCTCCCACCCTCACCCCCACCGCCCCCCAACAGACCTTCACCCTACCCCAACACACATTCCCGCGTTGGAAGTGAAGGGGGTCTCTTGGCACATAATGATGGACTCCCCTCTGAGGCAGAACCTCCTCTCCCTCCTCTCCCTCCCCTCCCTCCACAACCACAACCACAATCCCGACCTACAGACTCGCGGAATGATGACCGCGGCAGCGTACGCGAATACGATGCTGACGATGGCCGGAGCATTCTTGGGGACGGAAGCGCGCGGATAGCGCTGCGCAGTCTGAGTCCCAGGACAGTTGAAACGGACAATCGGACCCGCACAAAGCGGCGAGCGAAGAAGGACAGACAAATGACTTCCTCTCCCCTGGCCAATCCGTCTACACTGGATGAGAGCACTTCCCACCCAGAGGGTCCCGATAGCTTATCGTTGCGCACCACCAGTCCGTTTCAAGTCGATTTCAATCAGACTGATCGTAGAGCCACTGGGACTTCTATTCAGTCCCGCGTCCGTTTCCATGATGTGCTTGAAGGCAATTTACAAACTGGTGAGAACCAAGGACGAGGCCCCCCAGCAGCGACGGAGGCAAATCGCCGCCAACCATCCCAAGCTGCTCCCTTCCGGCTCACCCCTCAAGGCAGTAGCGACCATCTTCGCAATACCTCATTCCTGGATTTTACGAGCTCATCTGAGGGCTCGGTGATATCTCGCTCCAATGACCCCTCCTCCTCGTCGCGTTCATTTGGTTCCCTCGGCGCAGCCGCACGCTCACATTGGAGTACCGAAGGCTCTAGTAATATCGTCAGTATTGTCCCTCCTCCGCAGCCCCAATCCCGTTGGAGCGCAACCACCGCCCCCGGATCGGATCTTCAGCTTCAGGAGTCAAATGCTTCCTCCTCCGACTCGAACTTCCCCTTCCCTGTCTCTCTCCCTCCCTCACCTTATCACCCCGAAGGGACCTTTATGCCCCCTCCACCTACATTTGCGACGCAATTATCTGGGTCGCACCCCCGCGAGAGCGCCCTGAGCAGTCTGAACGCGCATCCCACAGATCTCTTCAGCAGCATCCCCACATCGCCGACCGACAGCGACCTTCCCGTCTCGATTTCCGACGATATCCACTTCCGGCGGAGTGATTCGGAAGAGCACCACCTCCCTGCGCACCCGCCCTTACCACCCATGCCACCCCAGCCGCCAGAAGAGGCGCCGTTTATCGTGCAGCGCGTGGTGGGCATGCACTCGTCCACCGCGAGTCTCGGAAACACGCTCAGCACGCCCACACCCACTGCAGCTAGATTTAATACTAGCCCCAGTGCGGGTTCTCCCGGCTCCTCTCCCACCTCCAACATGAAGGGCCGCGATTTATAACACTCGGCATTCTCTTTTTCTTTGTGGACCTTAGGAACTCTACCGATAACTTATCACATTCTTTTCAGAGATACATATTATACCGCTTCTCCTTTGCACAGACTGTGTATTTTTACCATACTTGCTTGCATATTAAACCATGGAGGAGGATATAATACTGACGTGACGGTCCCACAATTGGAACAGCCAGTACCAAGACCTTGGTATCTGCGGGCTAAAGGTTACACTATCTTTATGTAGAACACACCATGGGGTGGCTCGCTGCCGGCTCTCACCGCCAAACATAGTCGTAGGAGATTTGTAATGGTGTCGAAGAGACTAATGTACATTTAAATTGTAATTGTCTTCTCATTATTTTCCGAATCGTCTGTAATTCAGTCAACGCCCAACTTGGCGAATGTAGTCAGAGTGCCAGTTTCATCGAAATGTATGCCTGCCGTAAGCAGCTGTGCAATGTATCGCTTTGACATTACCTAATTGGGTTTCTCCCACGTTAGCTTGAGCGAGAGGTTTTCAGGAGGCGATTTTCATATACGGCTGCTCTCATGAAAGGGAAAAAGCCGGTGAACAGGAACACAAACCACTAGTAGAGTAAAATTCAGTCAATGAGTGCACCAAATATCTAGGCAGGTACGCGTAATATCTGGAACATTAAAAAAACGACGGTTAGCTAGACAGTACTTATCCTCAGGTTTGGGGAGAGAAGGTTTGGCTTCTTGAAGTCCAGATTACCAAGCTTGGCTAAGTCGCGAAGGGATTTTGAATGCGGTACACGGTACCGCGCCTGGTCACTCACGGATTGTGCATGCTCGAGTATTGATTTGGAGATGTGCAGGCGCAGGATCAGGCCCTGGCCGTACAAACAAAAGCTTCGAGGTAGTTGGAGAGGTGTTCATATCCGTCACAGTATTAGCACAAGTCCCCTATGCGCAGGGATACATATGCAGCATCTTGCAAGGAACAAATATAAGCTTAACTGACCGGAGAGAATTAAACCACAGCCTGGAGTGAAGTAGTAAGGCACCAGTGGAGGAGATAGCCTGTTGCTGTTGTGTGAATGGTCCTAGTCAACGGCGGCGGCGGCGATTTGATGACAATGAGCGACAGCCTCACAGAGCAGACAGCTCCATGGCCCACGAACTCTCCCCCTTTTTATTTGCGTAAATGGTTGGATTGGAGTTGTAAAATGCAGGTAGCCAAGCGCGGTTCCAGAACTGCGGGTCGACAAGCCGGCGTGGAGGACGTCCAGTCCGCAGACGTCCGCAAATGGAGAAGAGAAAAGGAGCGTTTGTCTCCCCGCTTGAGTCTTTGAATTCCCAAATATATAGTACTCGCTGTTTGTTCGGAATTATTACGGCGAAACAGGCACAAGGTTGGTTTTGGCTAGTCTCGTACCCGACGTTATAGGGCAGTTCCGCGCCGCTCACGTCATAAATCCAATCGGGGATGTCGAGATGTTGACGAGGCGGAATTTTGATGAAGTTTGATCGCGGGAGACTGCCCTATAACGTCTGGTGCAACTCGTATAGGTAACGGGCGATCGAGTCACGCTTTCGTTCATTCTCGTTCATCCCGCCCCCGATAACTTCAAAATTATGATTCATGTATTCCCGTGAGCTCCCTGACCATTATAGTATACATAATCACACGATTTCCCTGGCAGATTAATTACTATTGGGCTTGTGATCACAACCTGTTTTTGCTGCAATCACGCATAAACGCACCTTCCTTCACACTTATTTTGTGTGCCATAATGTATATAATCACATTGCCAAAATATCTGAGGTTCTTTCTAATTTTTCAGACCCCAGGAGGGGGTGTAGGCTCGAAATTGAACCAAAGTTCACTGTGTCACGCCCGTGACCCGATAAGCGATGCCATGGCTACGCTACGAGGTGCACCAGATGTTAGGGTGTGCACTCCGGTGTGTCTTTTTCATCATTTTTCTACCCCATCACTCTGATCTTTTGATTATCTTTGACTTCGGCACAGCGGAAGCACACCCAAACATCTGGAACCGAGATTAGGTTTTGGCGCGCCTTCCGAGCGCCTGTGGATTTCGACTGAGATCTGCAAGAGATCTAATTAGAAGGCTATAAGCGAGACGAAAGTGCGCAACGAAATTCACAAATCCCGTCCAAGCCCGACCAAAGGATTCTGGCTGAGCAGTGAGATGCATGTTGATCGCCTCTGTACGAAAGACAGCACTTAAGTAGCAAAAGAAGAAGGCGCATTGATCGCCGATGGAGGCGCGCGCATCAATCGCCTATACTATATTTCCATTTTTTTTTACGCCAAGGGTGAGATTCGATGGCTCTGCGGGTTCGTTTCATCTGTCGCTCGGAATCAATCCAACCAATTCAACTCCTCGTGATTTATTGGAGAAATGTTCGCATTTAAGAGAGAAGGACAGGCCCGGGATAGAAGAGATTCTCCGCCTTCCTCACGCTCACGCCATGTCTACGGTCAAGACTTCTCTCCTCTCTTTAATCGCAACTGCCTCTGTAGTCACTCAGACACCGTTTACCTTGGACCCTGGTTTCGATATCTCGGCGGTAGCGACAATTGCCAAAGCTCTCCCAAGCCACAGTTGGTCGGTCTTGAAAAATTAAAACTTTCGCAGCGTCACAAACATTCTGAAAACTAGGGAATTTGGCACGGCTACTGAGGCTCTTCTGGAGGTTTACTCGCCGCTCCTTTCGGTCTTTGGACCGACTCCCTTCCCCGTTCAGTCTCTTTCCTCGTCCGATGTCCCAAGCATGGCATATGCCCAGGCCAATATTCCACAACCATTTGGTATTAACGGTCTCTCTGATGGCCCCAGTGTCGATGGCGCAGTTGGCGACCCAGCCAGTCTCGGTGTCGGTGCAGTTATGGTTGGAAAAACCAACGCCGGTTTCTCCATCGCCGCTCAGCAAGAGATTAACTATCTCATTGGAGGGGCACCGAGATTTGCGAACGGTGCGATTTCTCAGAGGAGTGTACGAGTTTCTTCTTCTCTTCCTTCAGTTCCTGCTCACCGCTTGCACAGGACGTTGCTGAACTCTGGTATACTTTACCTGTTCTTCCCCGTCTCCGGCTGATGCGAAGACTCTAGGGCCGACTTCATGTACATGGCGCCTCCGTTCATCGCATTCTTCGCCGCCGACTCGAACAATGCGTCCCTTCTCGAGACTGCCTATCTTCAGTGCGGCCTCTACCGGGAAGTACTGCTCTTTGGTTCAAGCGCGTCGACCTTCTCCGCCCCCGGAACCTCCGGCACTGATGGGCGGTGGATGCACATCGTGGGGCCCCAAAGCCCCGAGCCGGGCCTCTGGTCAACGGGCAACGGGTGGGCTTCTGCAGGCATGACACGGGTCCTCGCCACGATCATGAAGGCACCTGTCGCAGTTGGCACATCGTGGCGCGATACCGCCATTGCAGACCTCACTGCGTGGATCAAGGAGATCGTGGACGGCGCGCGCGCGTCCCCCCCAGACGGCGGCCTACTCCGGAACTACCTCAACGACACGACGACCGCGCACGGCTTTGGTGAGATCTCCGGGAGCTCTCTGATCGCGTCGGTCGCGTACCGTATGGTCATTCTCGCGCCTGATGCGTTCCCGGCGGCGAACTACGTTCCTTGGGCAGACAGTATCCGTGCGGTGCTCAGCGGGAATGACGCAGAAGGGAACCCGCACATCACCACCAATGGAACGGCGACACCTGCGGTAAATCCCCTGGCATGGCTTGACACGACACCATGGACGGCGGGAAGGTATCTCCACGCTTTGCCTTGATGCGATTCCTCATGCTGAATTCATTTGCAGCCCGGAGGGAAATAATTTCGTCGCGCTCATGTACGCAGCCTGGAGGGACTGTGTTTGGTCTGGTGTCTGTCAGCAATAAAGGACTGTCCATCGCATTCACAGAATATTTACAGGGCTGCTTACTTAACCAGGATAATTCAGAATTTGTTCACTAGTTTTTTCGGGTCGGAGTTTTTCTATTTCACATCTCCAATCCGAGCATCGTTCTGCTTGTCGCTGTGTGAATGGCAGAGAATCGGTTGTACGAGCGTGGATCAGGGCCACGTCTGAGCGACAAACCATGCCTGGAAGGTGTTTTCTCGTTGAAGACACTGTTCGGAAGCGGTTTGCCCATCCTGGGAGGGATTAGAGGTTTTGCAAGCGGAAGATGAAAAAAGTCTGACCCGCAGAAATCACAGCTACAAGGCCGACTTCCGGAGCCATGGTGATCACATCCGTAATCCATTCCAGCATCCGTACCTAAGCGAATGAACATGTCGGCGGGGAAAGCCGAGAAAGAACGAGGTAGCACCCACCACAGCACGTCCAACGGAAACCTTGGGGCCAGTACCCAAAAAACTTACTTTCGTCACCTCCAAATTCAGTGTTGAATTTCGTCTTCAGGTCTTCCGACTCATCCGCGAAACACGCGCCCCAACCCAATTCCTGCTCGGGGCAGTCCCAGGTGATCAGCTCGAGACGACCTTCGTGCTTGTTTCCATCGCGGCACGCCCTGTGCTTGTCGTACCACTTCGGCGCTGCCGCACAAGCCCGCTTATGAGACGATTTCCAATCAGCAGTTTGGCATTCTGTTCCTGTTGTGGCATTAACGAACAGTAGGTCGGTGGGTATCATTTGGGCACAGACCACAGTAGTATCTCATTTTGCATCCAGAGCATCTGGATATCTCACCGGACTTTCCGCAAACTGAACAAGCAAGAGGGCCTGACTCTGAGTCGGTCATGGCAAAAAGCAAGTGGGACTGGTAGCCAGGAAAATGCGTAGTCAATGAGATAGCACACGTTTCCGCTGAGTGGCAGGAGGAATATTGGAAATGCGTGACGAGCCGTGACTGGGTCACTCTTCTCAATGCTTATGTTCACAACGTCTCAGTCCTGCTTTTCGAGCGTCCTTGTACATGTGGTCGTAACTTTTGGCTTTGCGCTCCCGGGCCCGTGTTCCGGCCTTCTCCACACGCTGATAGCTATCATTCAACCATTCAGTCAGATCCCCGACGCGTGGAATTGTTCACGCGTCCTCCCGTCGCTTTCGCGGTAATTAGGTCTCCGTTCCTTCATCTTCGCCCTATTTAGGCTGCCATTGAGTGTTGGGCGCTTATAAGTGCTCGTCGCGTGCTGTCACATTTCGTGATCCATGACGGTCATGTGAGGCTCACGTTACACTCACGTCACTAAATCAGCTGAGTCAGATGTCATTCATTTCCTGCGGCTCGACCCCCGCAAACAGGCGGGCAGGCTTAGGACACAAAATCATCGACATGTTCAAGGAAATGGATAGAAATGGCCCATCTTACCAACTACGTAGAGGTGCTTGTGACGCTTGCAAAAAACGGAAAAGTATACTCGGTTCTCAGGCTCCTAAGAGTCCTATCCTTTAGTTCGCTGATCAAGGTCCTAGTTCGGTGTAAAGGCGGTGGACAAATGCCCGGGAGCCGATGTACCCACTGTACGACCTTGGGTATCGACTGCACTCATTCGGATCTCACGAAGGTGCGTATCGAACTTCTCTGGGACCACCAACATGAACTTTGACAAAGGCCTTGGCCTCGACCAATGGGTTCGCCTTTTTCGTCCTGTGCTGTCTCAAAAGCTCATTCCTCTTAGATACGTTGCGGCCTTGGAAGGTCGCATTGACAAGATGGAGCGGCTCCTTACCAAGGAAAGAGTTGCTATGCGCGTCCGAAATTCATTTACTGACGTCCGCTTCGATTTTTACAGCTCTTACCAGGCATAGATTTCGCGGAACAACTCGAAAATGAAAACGACATCGAGCCTCTCCTTCGCCAACAGGTCGAGACACTCCCCCGAAATGATGGGGATTTGGTGGATGGACTGAATAAATTAAAGCTGAACCCTGGAAACCAGCGCTTCTATGGAAAATCTAGGTGGATGCACTGCATTTTCCTTGTTTTGAACTCGACCTGATTTGAGACCAGCGGGGTCCAATTTGTCCAAACAGTCTTCAGCTTTCAGGCGCATTTGGCAGGTGTAGAGTTTTCCCAGATGCGACGCACAGCGGCATCCTTGAAACGGAACGAATTTTGGGAATTAAGCCCGGTGCGTTATTCGGGTACATCGGTAGCAGTCGGTGTTTGATTTCTTATTTTACAAAGTGGCAACTTCCACCTCCCGATGAAGATATTCCGCAGTACTCGTTCCCCGAACCCGATCTACTCCTCGACCTTGTGGACAAATATTTCACGGAAGTCAATCCTTTTTGGCCTGTTCTCCATCGCCCTGTCTTCGAGCGCAAGGTCGCAGACGAACTGCACCTTCGTGATCACAGATTTGGCGGCACGCTGCTCATGGTGGCAGCTTTAGGAGCCCGTTATTCTGATGATCCCCGAGTACTTCTTCCAGACCATACCCTGCACTATGCCGGCTGGAAGTGGCATAGTCAGGTTCGTGTTATACCCAAGCACTTGATTTATAAACCCGATCTGTACGAACTGCAAATGGTCGCTCTTTCTGCTATGTACCTCAAGGCACTGTCTCCTACGGCACTCTGCTGGACACAGGGTTTGTGTCGATAAGAAAGCTATGAGAGGGAGACTGACTATACCGGTGGCAGTGGGATTCGGTTTACGACGAGCCCAGGACGTCGGTGCCCATCGTCGAAGGAAGCAGGAGCACCCGACAGCGGAAAATGAACAATGGAAACGAGTGTTTTGGTCTGTCTTTATTTTTCCGTGCACGCGAGATGCTCATATGTTTTCAAGGGTTCTGCTTTGCTTAGAGTGGGTGTCTGGCACGCACACGGGGCGTCCTCTGATTATGCACGACCAAGAGTACGCCCTTCCTCGCTTTTTTTCGTCGAACCCACGAGTCCCACTAGTTTCGATCAAGAACTTCCCGTCGAGTGCGATGATGAATATTGGGATCTCCCTGGACCCCGGAATTTTAAACAACCGAAGGACAAACCCTCACGCTTATCCTACTTCATATGTTTTGCCAAACTCCTCGAGATTCAAGCCGCCGTTACCACGACCCTGGTAAATGTTCTTTGATCGGTCGACTGAAATCCTACTACGTTCCGGCGTTCTGACTATTATAAGTATTCTCCTAGAAAACCACATGATCTGGGCGGTCGCTCCTCTCCGCCTACAGACACGCAGTGCATCATGGCATTCGATTCTGCCCTCAATGCGTGGCTGAATGACATCCCCGAACACCGTGAGGCGTCCTCTGGCCCTTTTTACCGTTTTTCTGATATTTTTTACTGTAGTGAGATGGGACCCTGAACGCCCAAATATATTACACTTCAAGCAATCGGCCCTTCTTTACGCAGGTATTCAAGTACGTATGTGCCTTGCAAATAGTTTTTGATTGCAGCCAACAGCTTATTACAACGTTCAAATTCTGGTGCATCCGACGCTTTTTTCGACAATTCGTTTCTTTCTTAACTCGCACCTGGTGTGCATCAGGTGCATCGGCCATTCATTCCGGCTCCTTTTGAAATTTCCCCGCCAGGTGAATCACCATCCTGCCGTTCCCAGCACACTCCTTACCCCTTACCACAGGTGCGCTTCCCTCCTGTGCAATCTGTAGCAATGCCGCAAGACAGTGTGTTCGAATCTTTGATGTTTACGAGCGACGCGGAATTTTGCCCTATTACTCAAACCTTCTGGCAAGTGGTGCAGACCGTCAGACCTTTTTTCTTACATTGACCGGGTCTCAGCCGGTTGCGTTCGTGGCTGGCATCGTTCTTCTTCTGTGTTCATGGAGTGGCAAAAAATCCAGTTCCAAAGAACTAGATCAGGTTCATTCCTGTCTTAAACTGACGGGTGACGCCGAGAACAGGTGCGCATTGCCACCTTGTTCTTAGCAAAGCATCATGTCCTGAACAAAGCAGATTTTTAGTGGCCGGCCGCTACACGTATTACGTCTCATCTTCTGCGTTTGGGATTCTCATCGACGTTCCATCTAGCGACATGATCAATCGTTTATTATATGCGAGCGGAAGTCGCTGCATCAATCGCCTGTTCTGTGAAAACAAGTCATTCCCGCCGCTACCACCTTCGGCACAGCGCGGCTATGAGACATCTGTGTCCACACAGCGTTTAGGTGTAAGTCAGATTGAGTCCAATTGTATTTTGACGTTGCGTCGTTGATTTCTTCTGCTCTTGTAAGACCGACCCGGCCTCGCAGTGGCCAGCGTTGATTCAAGACTTCGAGGCAGCTTTATACCGGATGGACGCGACTCTCGACTCGCGATTCCCGGACCAGAATGACCTGGACGGCACATTCAGCCAGCTGGCTCAAATGTACCAAACAGAATTTCCCATGAACATGGATATGCCGCTGTTTCCTGGCAATACGGTCGCAGACTCGGACGTCATGGCATTGTGGTCCGCCGCTCCGTCTGACTTCAAGTGCGCACGTTTCCTTGACTTGGAGACCCTGCTCTGTTGAATCCTTCCACAGTGTGGATGAATGGTCCTATGTCATACCTGAAGACATGTCCGGCCCTCGATTTGAGCAGTTTTCTAATGCGGCCGTCGAGACGGCTATGCCTGGCCAGATGTATCTGTGTGTATTTCACGCATCCGTCTGGTGTCGCTTGCTAAAATTCTTTCTAGGAACCCACACGCGGGCGAGAAATTTTACATTTGGAGTTAAGTAGGTACTTTCCTTGGTGTATCACTTAGATGTTGCGATTTGGCATCACCGCACATATATTACTCCAGCCTGAAGAGTGAAGTGTGCCTGAATGAATTGTGGAGGGACGACTATTAGCAATCCGAATGGGGCAGTCCTATGGAATATTTACGATGAAGATCGTCGAGAGCATGGGAAGGGGCTGTCCAGTGGATATATAAATGAAGCGAACTTGAACGTCCCTCGCAATTCGCAATGGTTTTCAATCGATATTCCGGACCTAGGAGGAAAGGCCATTTTCATTACTGGTGGTATGTATGGACTCACCCGAGAGAAGTTTTTCCACTCACCTCATTCTGGATACCGCCAGCGTCGCGGAGGTCGCCAAACAACTTGGCGAATAAGTTGCGATACCTGTACAGCAATTCTCACTAACCTGCTCTATATCGCCGGGCCTCACGGTTGGTGCATCCTGGCGTCGTAACCACGGACATCCTATTAAACGCTCCGTGGGTCGAAAGCACAGTGGTTAAAGTTTGGCAAACGTGGGATCTGCAGCCGCGAGCAGCGCCGGATGAGGGCCCGGGTGGACAATGGGCATCGTAATAAGCTTGAACATCGCATGGGTTACGATATGAAACTTTTCCGATCGGGCTCCGCCGGCTGACCAATCAACCAGGGTACGGCCCGGCACCCCCTTGAGTGCTAAGAATTTATCCGCAGGATGAATCAAAAAGCACTGAAGGAGTTATGCCTTTCTCCGTCTTGAACAACTTTAAAACAAGTTAGAGCGTGGCGGGGCGCAGAGCGCCCACCACTCGGAGCGCTCCGTCACTTCGGCTGAAGTTGAACACTGTGTGACGGCCATCAAGGAGATTTGTAGGCTTCAGGATTCTGTTCTGCGTTAAACGTCCCTTGTGAAAATGGTTTTCAATCCCGCCACCGACATTCCGGACCTAGGAGAAAAGGTCATTTTTATTACCGGGGGTAGGCACTTGATCCTGACCTTGATATTTTTTGCTCACCCTCGTTGCAGGTACCGCTGGCCTGGGGAAAGAATCAATCCTAGCACTGGCAAAGAAAAAACCCGCCACATCTACTTTACTGGAACGCCGACAAAGACCGCGCAGCCGCAATAATCGCAGAAGTGGAAGCCGCCGCTCCCTCTGCTCAACTCACCTTTCTTGAATGCAATATGTCGTCCCTCTCCAGCGTGGCGGAGGTGGCCAAACAGGTTGTGTCGAAGACGGAGAAACTTGATATTTTGATGTGCAACGCAGGGATCAGCGGCGGACACCCAGTAGGGCTCACAGAGGACGGATATGAGGTGGCAGACGCACTTCACAGAACTGAACTGCCTTCTAATCGATCCTGTAGGTGGTCTTTGGGACCAACCATGTTGCCCATGCGCTCTTGATCAAATTGTTACTCCCGACGCTCTTGCGCACGGCGGATTCGCGAGTCGTGGTCCTCACGTCGAATGGATTGAAGCGTGCCAAAGGCATCCCATTTGACCGGATGCGTGACATGCAGAACGACTTGGTGCTGTACAACCGATACAGCTCCAGTAAGCTAGCAAACCTGCTCTATACCGCAGAGCTGGCGCGCCGGTACCCAAACTTGACAGCGATTTCGATTCATCCCGG
>WIQG01000644.1:0-45444 GCA_014925785.1 Mycena galopus ATCC 62051 | reverse complement strand
TTCTCTCTTGACTTCCACCATCTCCTCCTCCTCCATCAGTCATTCCTTTTCCTCGCCTTGTACCATTCTCTTCCTATCTGCGTCGCCGACTCACTGCCGCTCAGTGCACTTCAAGGAGACCGCGCGCCTGTTCAAGAGGTCGGGTCGCCAGGCTTCAAGGCCCTCAGGCCCTCGCTCAGCTTCACGCTCCTCAAAACTGCAAGCATAAGTCTCAATCCTCGCCAAGGGCCAAGATTCATTATATCAAGCCCGCTTCAAACCGCTGAAGATAACCCATCTCAAGATTCAAGACCTCAGACTTCAAGCCTCAAACTACTCCAACCGGCCGCTCAGCAACCTCAAAACCTCGGTACCAGGAACTGCTCAAAACTGCTCAAATCGCTCTAAGCCTTCAAGCCGTCTCAAGACTTCAAGTCTGTTCAAGACTCGCATCAAGTTCCAAAACCTCAGTGGGACACTGCTCAAAATTCAAGACCTCAAGACGCCTCAAGACAGGCTCAAGCGACTCAAGACTCAAGGCCTCAAGTTGGCGCGCGCCTCAACTCACTAACACCTCAGTGGGACACTGTCGAGATTCAACACTTCAAAACTTCAAGACGCCTCAAGCTTCAAGACCTCCGGACCTCAAGTCGCCTCAAGACTAACCTTGAACCTCAAGTCGACGTCGCCTCAAAGCTTCAAGTCACAACTGCTCAAAGTCATAATCAAAATACCTCAAGGTTGTAAGTCGCAAGACCTCGGTGGGACACTGGTCAAGATTCAAGACCCCAAGTCGCTTCAAGATCTCAAGTTTCCTGAGGACCTCGATTCAAAAGCTCAAGACCTCAGTGGGACACTGCTCAAGAGTCAAGATTCAAGACGCTTCTCAAGTCTCTCAAGATCAAAACCTCAAGCCAGCGCCTCAAGACTTCAAGTCACCTCAAGACTCCAAGTCACTTCAAGCCTGCAAGACGCCTCAAGACATCAAGTCGCTTCCTTAAGCTCCACGATACCTCCAAATTCAAGAACTCGGCTTGAAGCTTCAACAAGTCCAGGTGCGAGGTCATTTCTTATGTTGAAACTTGGTTGAAACGTCTGTGCGAGAACTAACGGTCACTAACTTGAAGGCGCCTCAAGAAAATCGAAGTCAGTGTCGAGTAAGTATAAGGTACGTCGTTTCCTTTCCCGGGGACGGTTGAGAGTTTTGCTCCATCCTCGTGCTCCCTTGTCGTGGGCCCCGGGCTTAGTACGCGCGCATTTGGCTTTTTCCACCACTTGCGCGCGGAAGCCAAATGCACGTTAAATTTATTTTTTCCTCTTTTTTTATTCTTTTGTTACTGTAATCTCGACTATTTATCTCCTTAATCCATTGTTCTTCTAATTGGCCAGATGTTTCCGAACTGGGCGGGACGCGACGTGATGCTTGTGGGAAGCGGATAAATCCACGTGATCGCGCACCTCTCTTGACCGAACCACCACCACTGGCGCAAACCAAGGACGGGATCGACAACGCCTTTTGAATTGGTACTCCAACCTAGCTGTTACACCCCGTTGCTCCTCGCTTCAGGCGGTCTTCCGTCTATGTCTAGCGGTAGACGTGCCACAATTTTTCTCGGGCCACAGGGCGTTAAACATACTACCTGTTCGTCCCTTCCTTTGATTTCTTTGTTGCCTGATATCAAGCCCGTCCACAGAAATCTGAATCATAATGGTGGCTTGATATCAAAGCGCCCAATTGACCGATGTGAAGTACTTGGAGTACTCGACCCACGCGACGATGTTCGTGCGAGAAGGAGAGACACCAGGGCACAACTGGTGCGATCCTCAGTTCCTGCATGTAGAAAAATATTAACGCGTACGTAGGATGATCTCCATCAACCAGCGCTATCCACTTGGTCAATAATGATGTAGAAAAATCTTTTTCAAGAGGCAAGCGAGCGGGACTCGAGTTTCGCGCGTCCTGATCCATGCACTCTCCGTTCTTTTTACTGCCCATTTCGGCCCGCGCAAACGCCGCGCTTCACTCTCCCAAGCAGTGAGAGCACCGTGCGCGCAGTAGCTCCACACCATTGCGCCGCTCTGTCCAAGGATCTCATTATCTGAATAGCCAGACCTCCCGTGCGTTGAAGCTAACATACCTGTCGCAGTAACTAATCGTCGCGGCAGTATTTGTGGTCAACGGAACGAATATACCGCTTTACGACTATGACCTCGGCGAGTTGTACGGGTTACTGCCCATCGTGCAGGCATACCGCATCGATTCAGAACCCTGCGGCAGCGGACGAGATTATCATCTTCCTTACGGGCGGACCAGGATGCTCGTCCCTTGTCGCGAGTCTGCAGGAGAACGGCCTGTTTCTCTGGCAGCCCGCGACGGCTGCACCGTTTCCCAATCCCGGGTCTTGGAATAAAATGACGAAATATCGTCTACATTGAACAACCTGTTGGTGTTGGCTACTCGCAAGGGAGGCGAGGGCGGCTGCACGACGAGACGGACATCGCACAAGAGTTCCTTGGCTGCTGGCAGAACTTCATGAAGGCGTTTGAGCTGCAGGGGAGGAAGGTCATCGTTACGGGTGAATCGTACGCCAGGTATGATCTCTCTTTGACAGACGTTTCAGTGAATTAACTTCGCATCTCCGTTGCCGCAGGTATTATCCCCTACATTGCGGACGCGATGATCAACGCGAAGGATTTGAGTTCTTCGATGTTGATGCGATACTCATGGTCGACCCTATCATTGGGGAGAATGACGCACAGCAGTAAGGCGTGTAATCTGACTGATGCACGCCGTGTAACTGACTCTTATCGCTTCCCTGTTCCTCCTCGGGCGATGACTCGGGAATTTCCGCACCTCTTCCCATTCAACGATCGGCGTCGGGCACTCCTTCAATCGCATGGACACGAAAGCCGTGATACACCTGCCGCCAGTTACCTGAATGTGCTGCGGCATCGGGGCATTTGCGGAAAGTGTAGATGAATCGCTCCCGCCATGCTCCCCCGCGTCATTGAGCGGCTGAACAAGCCTATTATCGTTAGCGGGTAAGTCGATTTCACGCTGCCTCCGAATGGGACACTTGATCAAGTGGTATTTCTACTAGGCTCGCGATTCAAAACATGACCTGGAACGGCGTTCTTGGGTAGTCTCGTAACCAGATTCTTCCTCACGTTGAGAAGACAGGTTCTTGGGTTCCAAAGCGCGCCGGCCGACCCGTTTTCGTGCCGTACGTGGCAACAGCGATCGACGGCGAGTCGCCGAACTTGGATGTCCGGTGGCTGGCGAGCACGGGTCTCATGGGCACGCTGCAAGAACGTGGATTGATCGTGAACGTGTTTCCTGCAAGACACCAGTCCGCAGTGGCAGTCTGCGGCGGCGTTCCGGCAGCAAGTATCTTGTTGAGAGCATGAGTGGGTCCGAGGACTGGATGGTGACGATTTGAAAGTCGCACGTCGCTGAAAAAACTACGTATAATTCTGTCCGTAATTATTTCACGAATAGAATTTTTTCAATTGGAGACCGATTAAATCGGACTCCGGGTTTGTATCAACACCGACTACCAAGCGATGCCATTCGAATTCACGCATTCACCTCATTCAGTGCCACGCACATTGCACTTTCCAGCCAACACAGACGCTTGTTGTCGATAGGCCTCACCGCCTCTTCTCAGCTTTCCGTGCAAAGTGCCTCATAATTCAAACCGACAGCCCCGAGTGGGTCACGGCAGAGATACACGACTGGATACACGACTGGCTGGTCCTGCGCATGCTCTCACAAGCCCATGTGCCTATCGCAGGTATGTAGCGCGCTTTTAAATCGAGTACATCTGAGCCCGTCGCGGCTTTCACCGCCCTTTTGTACTGTGACTACTCTACGGCGAGAGCATCTCAGTCCGTCTCCCTCAGCTCATATCTATCGGGCTCGGAGTGCTGCACACGCGATCTTGCCGTGAATATCTTCGAACCAAAATTTCTCCTGACTCGACTTTTCAGATTCCGCGGCAAGACATGTCCCCCTAACACTCGTTGTTCGTCTACCACCACGTCAGCCCCGCTCTCCTCATATCCAGCCTCGATGTCTTCTCCGGACGTTCTTCCCGATCTCACCGGTTACTTCGTTGACGGGGGACGATTCCAGTTGCTGAAGGTCTTGGGCTCCGGCTCCTATGGTGTCGTATACAAGGCGCTCGACATCCTGCCGGACTCCCACTCTCCAACCTATTATGCGGTCAAATGTCTGGGCCACACTAATCGCCTCTACAACTCCGACGAGGTAGCGCTCCATACTGTCTGCTCCTCGCACCCGTCCGTGATCACGCTTCATCGCGAGTTCCGCAGCCACGGGTATTTATTCATCCTGCTTGAGCTCGCGGCCTGCGACCTTTGGGCGGTCATCGAGGATAGGGTGTTTACGAACAACGACGCCCTCGTCAAGCGGACGTTTTTGCAATTGCTCGACGCTGTACATTTTTGTCACGAGCGCGGTGTATACCACCGCGACCTCAAACCAAGCAATATTCTTTGCGATGCGGATGCCGGCAATATTCGCATCGCTGATTTTGGGCTGGCGGTCGACGACGAGTTCCCATGCTTAGACCCGGCGGGAACCTCGTCCTATGCGACTCCTGGTATGTCTCTGAAATTGTCTCACTTCTTGGACCCTCCTGACCGAGCGTCTGCGCAGAATCCCTCACCCTTCGTCGTGGGCAATCTTACGATGCGGAGGAGGGCGACGTGTGGGCGTGCTGCATCATTCTGCTAAACATGATGATAGGCGGATCCCCATGGTACAGCGCCGTCGACTCCGATTTCGAATGGCGAAAGTTCCTCGCCGATAAACACTACCTTCGCCACGAATTCCCGATCTCGGAGCAGCTGAACAAGCTCCTCCGGCGCTGCTTCCATCCCACTGCCGCCAAACGCCCGTCTCTTCTCAAGCTTCGCAAGGAGATCGCGAAGATGGAACAATTATTCCGTGTCGTGCACCATCCGATCTCAGAAGCTATCCATACCGCGCCGCCACTCTTGGTTGTCTGCCCCGCCTTCGAGCATTCCGCGCCGTCTTCCCCCGGCCCCTCCTTTGACTTTGACTTTAACACCTCGAACCACCCGTCCCCAACTTCATCGAATGCTACTTCGATCTCCCATCCCGGCCGTCTCTCGGTACCAGACGGTATCGAGCACGCGGGGAAGCCATCGTGCACCGTCTCGCCCACCCCCGGGAAAGCGACGCGGAACCCGCTCAGGCGACTCTTCCGCTGGATGAAGTCCTCTCGGAGACGGGCTCCTCGGACGTAAAGCATGTCTCCAAATCCGCCAACCCCACTCCCCCGCTCAGCGCGCCGCCGACTGCGTTGCTGGTTATGACAAACGCGAAATAGGGTGTCATGCTACCCAAACGCGTGATGGATCTTGGCTCATCGTCGACTCAGCCCGGTCATCCGCCACGTGTCGAGGCGTCATGCCGTGCCCTCAGGGCATCCGCGAATCTTTATTGTACGCAGCGTGCAACGGCCCCACCCCATGCCGGAGAACGAGAGGTTGCTAGTCTGTTCGATGCACAGATATGTCTTGCGCACCCGTGTTCTCCTCGACATCGAGCCCTTCGGATCGTCTGTAGCACGCCCATTCCGCGCGCGCGAAGGGCATTACATTCCCCCCTCAGAAATATTATGTAGCATGCGATTGGGGTGTTCTGTAAAAACACTTAGTATGTTCTTTCCTAATTCCAGTACGCCCTAGTCCGAGTCCCACTAATAATGTATGTACGTTTCTGGTCATGAGTCTGTCTCACTTCAACTGGAATAATTCCAGTGTAGATTACATAGGATACATCATCTCGCTAGATCTCGCTATTGAATCAAGCAAGGACTCTTTTGCAAGGCAGTGGCCACTTATACCACTGCAGGGTTTTGTCGAGCATCGGGTCTTTTTTATAACGAAGTAAGAGCTAGCTTGAATGACAAGATCGTGAACCGCATTCTGAGCTCGTTTGACGTGGTCTGCGTCAGGCCTATTCCATAATGCAACGAGGTAAAAGTCTAGAAAAAAGTAAATAGGTAGAGCAAAAGAAAGCTTAAGTACGTCGAGCCAGGAGCCGGCGATTTTATTCTGACTTGAGAGGAGAAATTGCCGCTGTAGACTTCACCCAAGCCTCGCCCACATTTAGGAAGAAATCCCTGGCTTGGCAGACCTACTGAGGCGAGTACATATATATGGTGGAGTTGGATGGCCATCGACAAGTTGGTTACGCGCAAGCGGAGGTCTCAGGTTTGTCTTCAGGCAAGCGACAGGGGAATCTGTAGGCCACCATGAGCCGATATAGAAAGCGACTCGAGACATGCCAACTCGCTTGGCTTTGCTCTTTGACATGGTGGTTGAGACCGGATCCGAGGGGCTGAGATTGTTAAGGCATACAAATCTACGTACCTACCGCTGCCCGTCTCGTCGCCGCTTACCCTCACATACCGTGCGATAGGTGCGAATAAAATTCAAGTTCGCTACTCTCGGTGATTTGGGAAGCTGCGCTGCAAAATTAAATTACAGGATCTGCACGTATTCTCAGTCCTGCCCTTCTGTGCAAGCACTGAGCGTCAAATATAATAAATACACTACGAGTCGACGTTACTATGCTCATAATTTCCCTCGCTTTCCTATTCGTATAAGTAGTCTTTATAGTCCGTCTACCTCTGTCTACTTCGTCACTCTTAAACCCTCCCCTGCCCAGCTTGAAAGTTTGAACATGCCCGAGATGCCCGAGCCCATCCAGTTACAATGGCGCAGTGAATTTCGCCTCGTATTCTGAACTGGCTTGAAATTGGTCAGAACACATCTCTCTGTCGTCGTGTCTATAGTGGTTTATTGCAGGCATTCGATCAACACCATGCTTGACTCAAGTTCGATCACAGTGGAACGCACGCTGAGGCGAGAGCGTCCGAGGCGGAGCTGTGCAAGTGCGTGGATCAATTGAGAGGGGTTATGGAATAGAATTGAAAGCTTCACAGACCAGGACAGGTAGAATGGGGAGAAACCTGAAGGACGGAGGCGAGTGTGTTAGTCTGAACGACATTTAATGAATTCATTAGTATCAAGTGGATCTGTTGGGTTGTAATCGGAATGGTACAGTCTCAAAGAAAGTTGAACCAAAATCGAACATGCCCGAGAAGCCCGAGGGGATCAAATTGGTCAACGTCTTCAGCAATAACAACTTACCTCGCCTCGTATTCCTATTCTCCACCTCAAGTACTTATTTGAGGCTTCCAACTGTATCTGGCAGTTACAAGCTCCAATGAAAGCCTCAGCAGCTCAATTTCAAAAACACTGCCAGCATCTTAAAGATGGCGAAGCTTTAGTCTCTTGCGCTGATTCACCACTCGTAAGCTCGTTATCAAGCAAAGCATAGGTTAATGCTGCACAGAAAATCAATTTGTTGCCGTGGCGAACTCACAGGGCTCTCCGAGTCATTCTTTGGAGGCTATTCTTGAATCTTGATTCGAAACAGTTGCTAGTTGTCACACGATCGCATGCAGTGCAGATTCCCCACCACACTTTTAGGCTGCCATGTCGTTCCCCATGGTCTCCTTTGGGGACCTCGTCACAGCCGCCGACCTAGCTATGAAAATTGTACAAATCTTGTATGATAGCCCAAGAGCCTCGGAAGACTATCAAGACGCGCTGACGGAGCTGGTCTCTCTACACCGGGAACTTGTCTTGATCAACGATGCTGTCCAACTTGACACCTCTTCAGGCCCCGGAGAGCTCATCCGCTACAATGTCGCGCAGGAAATCAAGCGGTGCCAGGCCGAAATGCAGCGTTTCCTCGATAAAACCAAGCGTGTCGCTGCGACAGGGATGATGGGAGTGCTTTCAAAGGTCTGGTGGGCGGCTTCTGAGCAGAAGGAGTTGCGAGTGCTCAGAGACTCGGTCGCACGTCGCAGGGCAGCCCTCGGCGTTCTGGTCGGCTCGTCCAACCTGTTTGTTTCTCTTCTCTCTCTCACGGAAGGCTACTAATCGATACTTAGAATCATCTCCACCACAATGAGGGACGAGGTGCGCACGTGTCAGGAGACCATCCAGGAGTTAGCTGTGTCATTAAGACCGGTGCCCCATCCTGTTGCGGAAGACATGGTGTTCATCATAGACCCGCTGGGGGACACAATTCGGATATCTATGATATACGGCCTGAAGTATGATGTATGTCCGCCGCACAAATTCTCTTTCTTACACTCACCCGTCGTTACTACTAGGATTTACACCGCATTATCGAAGCGTACTATCCAAAAACTAGGGCAGGGAGTCGCCATATCAGTGAGGGATCATACCACTTGTGGCATTGTTCCGAGGACGCAGCTTGCGGTTATGCCCATCAAACATGGAGCTTGAGTCAGGCATGACTCTCGAAATGAGTATGCTCTTGCGCGAGCGAGTCAACTTTCTGGACCAGCGGAGAACTTGCCCTCGCTGCAAACAAAGCACATCTGAGCCTCTTTCGCAATCACGTTGGAGAAAGTGGTGCGTGCGGCGACTCGAGTAATTTTGTGCTAATCACGCGTTCAAACGTTCAGCCTGCGATGTTCTAAATTCTTCCAAGTTGTTCCCGACGACAGCCGGGCTCAGATCCAAACTTTCTCGTTCCAGCAAGTCATTTCTGCCGGTTGTATGCCCTCTTTTACTTGATGTCTCCCAGTCATGAAACCCCGACGGAAGGGCCCAAGCAATATGCTGATGATGATGGCGTGGAGCATTTTCGATACATCGAGTTCTTTTGTGTCGGAGAAATTTCGGTGAGGACATCTGGAAAATATCGGATGTCTGTAGGTGTCTGTGACAGACACTAAAGACCATTTAGCTCCACTTAGCACAGACTAGGAGTCGATCTAGTGCAGAGCCTTTAAAAGGTATATTAATTAGTTTAGCCTTCGGTTGCGATCATTTCCTATTCCTCTATTCCGGCGCTAGCTATTCCTGCTACACATTAAAAAATACTAATTTTGAAAATAGAGCAAGCCTATTTTAAAAAATAGGTTTAGAATTACATAACAATTTGTTAACTATTTCTGACTAGGAACCTGGCCACTTGTCAATTATATGCCTAGGTGCTTATGTATCTGGCATTTTCGTACTTGAGGGGTGGAATACAACCTATGCCGCCTGTCCACGTCAATTTTCGGCCGAAAGTGATGGGTTGATGTTAAGCGGTAAATGTCGGGCCGCAGGGTGAGAAAATCAATTTCTTATCTCCGAGCGGCCATTTCGCTCCTTTCTCCACTAATTCTTTGTCAATCTACGACTTTGGAGGCTCGTTCTTTTGC
The DNA here is from genome assembly GCA_014925785.1 of Mycena galopus ATCC 62051. NCBI lineage: Eukaryota > Fungi > Basidiomycota > Agaricomycetes > Agaricales > Mycenaceae > Mycena > Mycena galopus. Next base: position 36,157 of record WIQG01000644.1, on the reverse strand, counting down.
CTTGACTTTGGGCTACTCTCTAGGTATGTAAGGTTCTCTCCTTCCTCACTCCTTCAGTTTTAAACTCCCGTACATGATTGATATCCAAGTTTGAAGACTATATCCGAACGAGCTTGATAACGAACGACCCTTGGATGCTCCGAGTCCAAAATTTAGCATGGCTCACCTTGATAAGTGAAACTTCAATTATAATGATATTCCAGAATTTTACTTACATTATTCCATTCTCAATGTGTTCCGTACACCATTATCACCCTATGTTTGGTAGTTTCAAAATCTAAATGTCGGGTTCTCTGGAGCATGAAGCTGGAGTAGAACAGCAGGTCTTAGTATGTCAATTGACTTCTGATAAACCTGCCTGCAACATATTTTGGTTCAATTCATCCTCTCACTGGCACACAGGCCTTGTTTGTTTGGCAGCTTGGATCCCGCTGCTCATACCTCTCATTGGAAGCAGTTGGTTCCACCATTTTCATCGTTGATATGTACTGTTTTAGTGTCTATAATACATCAGTTATGTCCCTTCAACATTATTATACATTGCAAGTCTATCAATATACCCCGCAACACTGGATTTGCGCGGGTGGCCAGGTTCCGTGTCAATTGCCTTTTTGGGACCTCCGACGGAAATAAATTCACCATGTACTCAAAACTCTATCAAACTGGGCTGAAATAGCCTCAAATTGTCCACACGATGTGCGCCATGGAATTCTCAGATCATGAGGAAGTCCCCGGAAAAATCTGTTAAGAGACCAAAACCTCTAAGGTGCCCAGGTTCCCAGCACAATATAGAACCATTGAATGGGAAAAATATAATAATACAAATAATTACCAATTTGATGTTAGTTGAATTGAAGGTAGCCAGAGTGTTCAGGATAGTCCGCAGTACTTCAAATGGAAGGTTTGCAACCCTTCTGTCCTTTGCTTCGTTATCTACAGGATGTCCGAGCGATGGCCTACACTCCGACACATGCATACAACACACCTATGTCGAACACCCGCATTCATACTTATCCATTGAAAGTCATCGGTTCCTTAACAGTGGTACCTCTAAGGGATTCTATTCTCCTGAATTCACTCCGCAGTACCTGCCAAGGCAGAGCATGTGTTTGTACTTGTAATTTCAACCAAGCACGTGCCATTTATTTTCATTTCACCTCAAGCGTACTAGCGGATCTGTTTTTGTTTTGAATGATCCTATGACCAACCAGTTACTGAAATTCGCCGTAGTTTCGAATCCAAACCGTAGAATGGGAGATGCCCGAAAGAGAACTGATCTCGACATTGATCATACAGAGCGCACTGCGAGGCACCATTGCCTGGTAGAAAGTGAGGTTATTCTCGGGATGCAAGACATTCAAGTACGGTCTAGACTCACGGAATATTGCAAGCTCGTAGCACATATCTGTAGGCCTTATAATTACGGATCAACCAATATTACTCAACGAGAATTGATTCATTAGTGTAGATTATAGATGCAGAACTGGAGGGGGATCCTAATATAAGAGATCGACTGCCTTGAATCTAACTCACGTCCCTCTCCCCACATAACGCCGTCAGGGCTGTCGTGCCTCATGCATTTTGCAATCCGCCCTCATTTCCCAGTCGACATCCCCGTCCTCACGCATTATCCCCATTTCTGGCTCTATCACTAATTTCTTCCAGTTATACATGTTGTCCTTCTTCAAATATTAGGCCACTGGAACATGTTTTCAGCATGCTAGATGGCCTTTGGTGTGAAAACAGCCCCAAACCAGAAAATTCCAAATACATAATATTTTCTTGGATTTCTTTCTATCACTAATTGCATATGAATTAGCTGAGTAGATCTGTATAGTTTTCATGTGAATCGGTGAAGAACTGACTGAGATATCGGGAATTCTTTGAAAACATTCCAAACAGAGAGTTTTGATCCGCGCCTTCGGTACTGCAATTAGCTGTAACGTGAATGATCACGATGCGTCAGGATGGGAATGTTATTATTGATCGCTCCGCCATCGTGACTCTCGAGATTTCCATGTCTACCCGGAAAGTCTATCATGAGTGCAAAACCAACGGAGCTGTGTGCGAAAAATGTCCGAGCTAATAATCGTCGGTGTGTAACAACCCGAGGGCTCCTCGAACACAGATGCCCGAGATGCCGATTGGAATTTGTGGTAAGGTAGCTCTCATTCCGACAGATAAGGGATGGTTCACCACTTGAGAGAGGATACTATATGCTATGGTGGTGATGGTTGCCCCCCAAAAAGGAACTGCAGCTGCATCAAGCTCGATTCTCCATTTTCAACGAGACACGTGACATGTTCAACCTACGCCGTTTTCCCCCTTGACTTGGTGTGCGTCGTGTGGGAGAATCTGCGTCACCCTGTTTCTTTCGTCATTACCTGCGTGTCTAGTTGCAAAGTGGGCTCTGCCTGATGCCAATGACAATGCGCGTACGTTGACGCCCTCCTCCGAGCACGAAAGCTCAGGATCCCGCCGCTTTACTTCGGCTCCGGTCGTCCGAGAGTCAACGGAAGTTCCCTCCAACTGCGACCAGAATAGGTGAATAATGCCCAATTCGGCATGGCGACGAGAAAAGCAATGATAAGAGCAGACACATTTGGTATGGAGTTCGGTGCGGATGTTTCATGTATTTCAGACTATCTGTAGTGTCTCGTGTCCTGGAATTACCTTGACTTAACGGGGTGCCCCGCAAACTTCATCTTCGTTGTGTTGACCTGCACAATCTCGCTCGGCGCAAGAACCTGTATTGAAAGAAATGCGAGTCGAGGCTGTCAGACTGAGATCGAACCGGCACGACTTCAATGGACGATGTCCCGCGACGTAGGACCAGAAATTGAATCTCGAATTAAACAGAGATTGCCTAGTGGGGTAGGAGGTGATCGGGACGTTATCACGTTGTTTAACATCACATTTCCTGTCTCGTTCCACTCTCATGTCCAAGGAAACTTTGAATCCGCGCACGACTACCTACGAGTTCCTAGGGCCTCCTGGAGCTTTGCTAATTTCTATCGGTGTCCCTGTCACCACCTATGCCCTCTATTTTGGATGTTCCGAGCAATCCGGTGGTTGTCCACCAACTATTGCTCCTGAACGCATCTCGCAGGCGCTATCTGACCCAGCATGGTGGAAGGGACTCTGGGACACTCAGGCCGCTCTAATGTACCTTGCGTGGTACGCGTTTTGCCTCGTTGCGTGGGCCATCCTACCTGGAGCCCGGGTCGCGGGGACGACTCTGCGCACAGGCGAGAAAAAGCTGTACAAAATCAATGGTACGATTTCGTGTTATTCTTTCCTCACACGACACGGATTCAAATTTCACACGACACGGAATCGTCTCATGTCATTTTTAGCATTCTCGACCTTACTCCTCGCCTTGGGTTTGACCTCCGGTCTGATCTACCGGAATGGACCGCAGTCGTTTACCTTCTTTTACGAGAAATTCGTCGGATTTATTACCGCGTCTATTATCATGTCTGTCGTCCAAGCTGTTGCCTGCTATGCCTCGTCCTTCCGTCCCGGCGCTCTTCTTGCACTCGGTGGCAATAGCGGCAACTTCATTTACGACGTCCGTAGCCTTCCTTTGCTTGCATTTTCGCTCAAAACTGACACCCGAACAGTTCTACATTGGCGCGAACTGAACCCGTTCTCGTGGGGGACATTTGACTTGAAAACATTCAATGAACTCCGCCCCGGATTGATTTTATGGTTCCTCATCGACATCAGCATGGTCTGTGAGCAGGCGACGCGTCGCGGGGGTTTCAGCCAAGTCACAGACTCTTTGTGGCTCATCACGCTCTTCCAAGGATTGTATGTGTCGGATTCTCTGTATAACGAGGTTTGTAACACGACGCGATGCTCCGGCTGCACTCACGCCGGTTCCTATAGTCGGGCATTTTCACCCAAATGGACATCACCACCGACGGATTTGGGTTCATGCTTGCTGTGGGCGACCTTGCCTGGGTTCCTTTCACCTTTTGCCTTCAAGCGCGCTATCTCGTCTTCAACCCCGTCGTGCTTGGGCCTGTGGGGTCAGCTGGTGTCTTGATCGCCAACTTTACCGGTTACTACATCTTCAGAGTTGCCAATGCTGAGAAGAACGACTTTAGAAACGGAAAGAACCCAAAAAGTCAGATCCTCTTCAATGCCTTTTTTTATTGTAAATTTCTGACTGGATTTTCCTAGATTTGGAATTTATGACCACAGAGTCTGGTTCTAAATTGCTTACGTCTGGGTGGTGGGGAAGATCCCGGCATCCCAATTATTTGTATGACTCCTCTTTCGTCTTGATGTTTCTGTTCTCATGTTCGGTGCAGCGGGGACCTCCTCATGGGCCTCGCATGGTCACTACCGACTGGGTTCAGCAGCCCGATCCCTTACTTCTATGTCGTCTATTTCCTGGTCCTCCTTATTCACAGACAGCGGCGCGACGATGAGGCTTGCGAGAAGAAGCAAGTGGTTTTCCTCTCGTCCACTATCACATCTAACGATATTTCCGCCAGGTATGGGAAGGACTGGGAGAAGTATATGAAGCTTGTACCATACCGCATTATTCCGTATGTGTACTGATCTCTTCATGTTGATCTCTACCATGTTCAGTTCAACATCCAACATATGCCAAACTACACGTTCCTTGTCGTATCTCCTTTTGGCAGCAGGCGTTGAGTCAGTGGCAGTGCTCCCCTCGCTTGATCTAATCAGGCTGGCTTGGCGTAGCTTCGAACACAACAAGAAGAAACTCAAATCGCCAGCAACAGGTAATACTGTCTCTTCAACTTCCAAAATCTCTAGAATTATTCAACGGCTACGCGTCTATGTACATCTTCTACATCTTCTAAGTTACCAGCTTCGGTTCTCTCCTTCCTTCTGTCCTTCGTCTCGTACTTACTACTACTTTTTACTCCAAAAATCAGGTTCATACATACATCCAATATGTACAACGTCCGGGAGAGAATAAAATAACGGAATCCACTGATAGCTAGCGACAAGAGGCATGCATGAAATGAAACTGAAAGTACTGTAAGTAACTGTAGCCGAGACTGTAGAATCCAATCTAAAAATGTGCAATGTAATGTAAAGTCAGGTACAATACGAGGGTGCATGTAAATATATATGGAACGCGAAAGAGAAGAAGGAAGGCGAAGGAAGAAAACGTGCGGGGGAATCAGTAGCTATGTATTGCAGTCGAGTCGGGGAAAGCGATGGACGGATAGTTTCGTTTTGTAGCGTGGACGGGAAAGAGCGAGCGATGAAGATAACAAGTCGACGCCAGGTGGGTGAGGGGCGGGCGGGCAGGTCTGGCGTCTCGCCTCGCCTCGGGGTCGGTGTCGTTGTGTTGGGCGTGCGATGTTGCGCGATTCGAGGGGGATTCGGAATCGAGAGTCGGGTTTCGATGAGTGGGAAAGATGCGTCGGTCGGTCGGTGGGCCACTCGTCTCGTGCCTCACATGATAACACACTCCTTGTCCTCCGCTTTCGCCCCTGTGAAGCCCATCTCCGCAAACGTCGCCGGGCCCGTCCCAGGGTGCGCGGTAAGCGACCCTGGTTCGGCGGCAGGAGCGGCCCCGCCCGCTGCGTTGGCCTCGGCAGCCGCCTGCTTCCGCCTCAACGGTGGCGTTCCCTGCGCTCGTCCGCCCGCCCCTCCCCCTCCTCCACCCCCACCCATCCCAGCCGACCCCATACTCCCCGCCGCGCTCGCCGGCCGGCTCCCCGAGTCGCTGAGCGCGTACCCCCGCCCCGCCCCAGGCGTGCCCTGCCTCTGCGGCGGGAGACTCCCGTCCCGCGGCGGCGGGCCCCCCGGCATCCTCTGCTGTGCCGGCGGCGGCAACGTCCCCTCCCTCCCCTGCCCCCGCCCCTGCCCCGGATACTGCTGCTCCGCAACCGGCGTCATCCTCCCCCTCCCCGCCGGCGGCTGCCCACCATACCCATTCTGCCCATTCTGCGGCGCGCCGTACCCCGCGCCGGGCGGCACGCTCCCCGCCCCCGCGCGATAATCGAACCCGCCCGCGCTCGCCGCGCGATAGTGGTTCGAGTCCGCCAGCGAGCTCTTCCGCGCGAGGTCCATCACGCGCGTCCGCCGCTGGGTCGGGTCCACCTGCTGCTGCTGCTGGCGCCCGTACGCTGAGGGCGGCGCGGTGGAGCGCCCTGGCTGTGGGGCGCCGTACGGATCTGCGTTGGCGGCGGCGCGGTTCGCGTTCATACCGTAGGGGTCGTTGGGGTTGGGAGCAGCGGCGCCGTAGGGGTTTGCGAGGGGCGGTTCGGGGTGTGGGTTCACGTATTCTGCTGGCTCGTCGGCGTATGCGCTGCAAACATCAGATAATGAGCATTCGGTTTTATTTCAGGACGAGGCGAATCGAATCGAATCAGAGGAATTCCAAGGCAGAATACACTGCACACCTAGGCACCGACAATGACGATAAAGCAATGTCAATCAGGCGCACGCCGTCTCGCCAATGCATCCGACGTCCCCGATCGTCGCTTGGCATGCCCACGAATGCCGTCTCCGTCTCCGTCCCATCCGCACATATAAAGACATCCCATCCGCAAACGAAAAAGGCTCCCCGCCGGCCGCAGACAAAAAGACCACGTCTCCGTCTCCGTCCCCCTGCGCACGAGAGCAAGAAATCGGCAGAGTGGGACATCGCCGTCTAGCGCCCATAAAAAACCACCCCAAGACTAAACCAAACTCCCCCCGCGCCAAGGAAAAACAAGCCCCCCCCCAAAAAAAAGATGAAATGAAGACAACAAGACAAACACTCACCCCCCAGCCGCGCCCCCCTGGTCGCTCCTTATCCGCGCCTGCGTCCGCTTGCGCACGAGCTTGTCCCCCGTGAGCGCGTCGTGCTCCGTCCGGCCGAGGGTCTGTGAGGATGTGCATTAGCGTTCGTTCTCTTCTCTTCTTTGCTCTTATCCAGGCCCAAAACAGAAAATAGAAAACAGAAAAAGTGCTGAAAATGCCCAAGACCCTCCGATGAAGAGGAGGAGGACCCTTTGTGGAAGGAATGCCAAGGGCGAAGGACGGCGGTGCAAAAGAGAGGGTCCCCAAACACCTCTCCCTTCCTCCGGTGTCCTCATACACCCACCACAACGGCACCCCTCCACTCCCACTTCCACTTCCACTCCCACTTCCACTTCCACTCCCACGTCCACCACTACACCCCGATCGCCAAACAAACAACCAACCGCGCATCACTCACCTGCGGCACACTCTGCGCCAACGCCCTCAACCGCTCCGCCGCGTCCGTGTTCCCGTGCGCCGCCGCCTTGCCGTACCACGCGCGCGCCTCCGCCAGGTCGAGTCTGTGCGAGGAGCGAGTCAGTACGTGCCATCCAAAGTGGTGTTCATGTTCACTCACCCGCCCCCGATCCCGACCTCGCTGTAGTACCCCATCGCAAACTCGCCCGACGGCAGGCCCTTGGCGGCCGCCTTGGCCGCGAACGTGCGCGCGAGCCCTTCGTCCTTGTCGAATGCGCCTGTGTGCGAAACGGAGTGAGCATGTGGGGGAAGGCGGATGAAGGAGACCACGGATGAAGGGGAACACGGATGGGGCGAGTCTGTACGATACGAGCGGCGAGGGCACGGGAGAAGGTGGACGAAACGAAAAAAACGAAAAAAACACGCGCACTCACCCTCCGCACCACAAAGGAACCACTTGCTCAGCGCCATATCCGCCTCCGCCTCGCCCGCCTGGCTCGCGAGGCTGTACCACTGCACCGAGAGCAGCGGGTCGAAGGGGAACGCGCTGGGGGGTGTTAGCATGACGCAGCGAAGCGACGTAAGATAAGAGGGGGAAGGGGGGAAGGAAGGGAAAGAGGGGGAAAGGAAAGGAAAGGGAAAGGAAAGAGGCTCACCTCGCCGGCACCGCAAACTCATACGCGTGGCCCAGCTTATACTGCGCCGGCGCAAAATGCAGCGCCGCCGCGCGCTCGAGCATCGCGCGTGCGTATCTGCGTCCAAACTCGTGTCAGTATCCGTATATCAAGGCACGCATTTGCATCCGGATACGTAGATGTATCGGAAGGCAACGCAACGCAGGGCAACGACTCACGTTTCCTTCCCCTGCCCCGGGGGCAAAAACGGCTGCACCATCGGCGCCGGCACGGGCGTCGTGAATTCGCCTGCACCCCCCTTCCATCAGTATCCTTTTTTATTTACGGAAGGGAAACAAAAAAACGAAACGCACCAAGCAGAATCAGCGCAAAGACATACGCGGGCTGCGGACACTGCACCGTCGCGCCGACCGCGGCGCCGCTCAAGAACCCCAGCGCCTTGTGCGGGTCGACCTGCACGCCGAGCTGGCCGAGGAGGTGCGCGGTGCCGAGGCGGTGCAGCGCGGCGGGGTCGCGCGCGCGCGCGCCGCGGTTGAGGCAGTCGAGCGCGTGGGCGGCGTCGTTGAAGGCCTGGCGAGGTCAGGTTGGAATCCAATTGAGATTGAGAGAGAGAGAAGGGAGAAGGGAGGGTGTAAGCGCACCTCGTAGTCCCTGGCGAGGCGAAACCACGCGGGGGCGTGGCCCGCGCGTGCGGCGGCCTCAAAGTCGCGGAAGGCGGCGCGGGGGTTGGGTGGGCAGAGCGAGGGGTAGGCGCCCGAGGCGGCGAAGGTGGCGCGGAGGTAGACTGCTTCGGGGAGGGGGGGCGTCGTGCCGGCTGGAGGGAGATCGTCAATATTAACATAATATTACATTAACGGCACACACCTAGTTGTAGTATCAACGGCACCGCAGCAAGCGCCAGAGGGGAGGTGGAGAGAGAGGGTGTGCGGTCGACGAGGAAGAGGACGTCGCGGGCCCAGGCGAGCTGCAGCGCGGGGTCGTGCGATGGGGAGGTGACGGTGGGCTGCGCGGCGGTGAGCGCGGCGATGGCGGGCAGCGGGACCGTAAGCGACCCGTCTCTGCGTCGTGTCAATTTCTCTGTCTCTTGTAAATAAATATTACACGGCCACGCACCTCGGCGGACTAGGCAGCCGCGCAGGCGGCATCGGACTGGGTGTGCGCGCGGCAGCGCCCGCCCACGGACTCCACTCGCCCTGGGGCTGGGCTGGGGTGGGCATCCTCCCCCCTGGCGCGAGCTGATTCGGATTCGGCTGGATGAAGCCCGGTGTGGGCTGTTGCTGCTGCTGCATGGTGGTATCGAGATCGCGGGCAATCTGGTGAGATGTATGGTCAGCGTCGGCGTCGTCGTACTTGTCCCAGTCGTCCCAGCACCAGCCCCACAGCAGCAGACTCAGCGACCAGTGCCCACGTCCATCGCGAGCGCACGATGCCATCGCCGTACGTAAAACGACTGCCTTCCTCGATCCATCCGCGCATCCACTCCGATGTACACTAACTAATGAGACGAAACTCACATTCGCGCTGAGACTCGGGTCGACGCGATGCGGGCGCGGGGCAGCGAGCGGGTCTTCAAAGTGCGGCGGGGAGAACTGGGTGGGTTGTGCTCCTCCTAATTGTTGGGATGGAGTTTGTGTGAATTGAGGTCTCGGTGGAACTGGCGGTAGCGACATAGAATAGAAATCAATCTCGTCATTGAGACCCGTCATTTATCCCCGTCTATTCTTGGATCACATCATCTCCCTCGACACTGCTTTTCCGTCGACACCGCCTATGCACATCCCGCAGTCGTCCAAGCGGCGGCGATATCACCTTCAAGCACCGACGCGTCCCAACGGAACTCAACGCGGAGCAGGAACGTCTCTGCGCTTTCGAACCTGGATTTTGCCTGGATTACTACCACGCAACCACTGCACGCGCGCACCTCCAACTCGAGCACCGCGCGTCCCGCATCTCAACCTCCTCTCGCCGTCGGCCTCACCCCGTACACCCGCAGGCACGTGCGTTGGCTGTGCTCCCTCTGCCTTACCCCAATCCCCTTGGCCCAGTAATTCCCGCGCCGAGCCCACTCGACTCGATTTCGGCTCCAACTCTCCTTCGCGACTGCGGAGGACTGCCTCACCGCAGTATGCCTTCCCTTCCGTACACTCGCACTCACTCGCTCTGTAATTTGACTCGCAGCACGCGTCTCCGCCTCCGTGATCCAGCGGCATTTGCGACTCTGACTCGTAATACCGCCCGTCCGCAATGCAATGCCGTGCCCTGTTCAATGTTTAGTCTGTTCTGTTCGCTACCTTGTCTACCCCTCGCCCCTCGCCCTGTCGCCCTTGCTTCATTCCTCCATTCCTCGCCTGGACCTCTGCCTGCCCTGCATATCACCCACCTCTGCTGGCAACCTTCCACATCATTCGATTCCGCCAATCAAACATAGTCTCGTCAGCGTCTGTTTCTCTCATCAACTGCAACGCCCACGACACCTGCTTATTGATTCAAATTTATTGATTGACTTTGACTTTGACTTATCAACACTCGTCCACGCCCACGACACCTATTGATTGACTTCAACTTTGACTTTGACTTTGACTTGTCAACACCGTTACGCTCGGCGGGCGCTTCGCTCAATCATTCGTATCAAAGCCTCGCGCACGCTCGGCGGGCGCTTCACCATGTCAATCACCTGTATCAAAGCCTCGCGCATATGCCTAAGTAGGTATATATATATATCAAGGGACCATGCGCATCCGACCTTCGGTAGCTCTCATTCTGGTTCTGGTTCCGGTTCGAATCACATCCGCACCGTCCCTCCTCCCTATTCCCACTCCTACACGCACATCCACATCCCCCCGCACGCACACGCACACAGACTCTTCCCATCCGATCCCCCATCCCGAGCCTCTCCTCTCTTCCCTTCTCAATCTGGATCAACAACACATACCACCAACTGGCGCGCATCCGAGTCTCTTCGTGTCTACCTATCACAGAGCAGCGAGTGCCTGCAAGTCTCCCGCGCATGCATGCGGTGTACATACATCCTCAGTCTGGTTCAGCGTTCGGCGTTCGCTCCATGGCCACGCCGCATCACACTTAAATACCTCGTCTCTCATCTTGTCATCTCGTGTACGCATACACCTCCCCGCACGGACATTCCATTCCGTATTCCGTATTCCCGAATCCTGAATGATTATGCGAAACCAACGAACAGCTACAGTTACGGAGACAGAGACAGAGTCAGAGACAGAAACAATCAAAGATATAACTTAAGCAAGTAATGAAAAAGCGGATCGATCGAGTGCCCACGGTCTCAAGATATGTACTACTTATATGTGCATATTCTGATATGTAAGGCAGGTACGCAAGGTGCGTATAGGCTGAACGGGTTCAAGATGCGGAAGGAAGGAAGGAAGGAACTTGAAGATCAAGTATCGAGAGGCCCTCCACATGTGTTATTGATGCAAAGACCTTCTTTGCAACCACAGTCGTTGCTCCCACCGCATGGGCTGTGTTCCGAGCCATCTGAGCATACGCCTGTAAATCCCTGCACACGACCGCAGATCGTCAGTCGGACTATGGAGGGGGGTGGGGGCCCGGGTCTCGGGGAACGAGTGGACTGGGACTGGGGGGACACACCGAAAACGTCTGGACACAACACTCCGACGACTCGGAGTCGGCACAGGATGGCATTGGCATGTCCGGAAATCCACACGCAGTCCGTGCCACGGTCTGCATGGCCAGCAGCAAGAGCACGGCGAGGGGCGTCGAGAGCGAAATGAGAGTCAGGCGCATAGTAGGTGAGTAGTAGTAGTGCGCTCGAGGTGGCGCGAGGTGGGCTTAGTCCAACTTCTCGCCTTTATACTATATTACCATGACTCCTGCCTGCCAGGCTGCGAGCAATGTGTCGATATCGGCGTGCCACCGCCGCCACTGTGACTTGTACACCCCGTTTCCGGCCCCAGACCTAGCTTAATGGATCTGGAAACTAGTACTTCGCTTCGGCACTAATTACGACGACTCATCGTTCAGTTGCAGCGTCATGCGAGCCGCCAGGGTCATACAGCCAGCCAGTATTCGCCGCCGTGCGATCCACCTTCCCTCCATCCCGTCGACTCGGACTCCTGGTACGTCGCCTTTAATTCCATTCTACATATTCCAGTGGAGCGTACTCGTCCTGTGACGATCCCACGACTCCAACTTGAATCAACTACATCGACAAAATTCTGACCATCGTCTCAAAGATAATGGCGAATACGAGGCGAGGCAAGTTGTCATTGTCTGAAGACCAGCCAATTTGTATCGATCCCCTCGGGCTTCTCGGGCATGTTCAATTTTGAAAGTTCAACTTTTTTGGTGGCGTACTCATAGTATGTACTTCTTCTGATATGTAACTTTAACATAGACACGGTTCCGAGACCCACACGGAAGGGAGGACGGAAAATAAATGATCGAAGATATTTGGTGTCTACCGAACACTGAAATGAAACAACCCCAACCCCAACCCCCCCTCGACTTCAAGTTGTCCAATTCCAATTCCAAACCCCCTTCACGCCCCGGAAAATTTCCGGGCTCAATCTTCGCTGGGCCCTTAGAGTTCGACACATTTACCGCCTTGGCACACAAGATCTGGAATGCAACAGCTCCCATCCTCACCAGTGCAATTCTCGCCGATCTGCGCATACGGCCTGCACACGTCCATTAAACCCTGCACACAATCGCAGAACGTCAGCCGGACTGCCGTATGGGTATAAAGGTGGGTGCGGGTATCAGGGAACGAGTGGGCTGCCAGGGAGGACGTACCCAAACGAAACAACACTCCCCCTCCGGACACCCTGAAAAACACTCGACGAGTTCCGGTTCGCGCGCATCCCTCTGCGCTGCGGTCTGGAGCGCGAGCAGCGCGAGGACGGCGAGGGGCGTCGAGAGCGAAATGAGATTCAGGCGCATAGTAGGTGATTTGGTAGTAGTAGTAGTGCTCTCGAGGTGGCGCGCGAGTTGGGGGCTTTATGGCTTAACACAGTGGGTTGTAACTCCTGGCCTTTATACTATACTACCCTGACTCCTGCCTGCCAGGCTGCGAGCAATGTGTCTGGAAACTACTTCGCCTCGGCACTAATTATGACTCATCATTCAGTTGCAGGGTCATGCGAGCTGCCAGGGTCATACAGCCCGTATTCGCCGCTGTGCGATCCACTTCCCCTCCATCCAGTCGACTCGGACTCCTGGTGCGCCGCCTTTAATTCCATTCTGTTCCAGTGGAGAGTACTCGTCCTGTGACGATCCCACGACTACAACTTGAATCGACCACATCGACAAAATGCTGACCATCGTCTCAAAGATACGTACTTTTAATGGTGAATACGAATACATAAGAGCCGAGGCAAGCTGTCCTTGCTGAAGACCGGCGAATTTGTATTGATCCCCTCGGGCTTCTCGGGCATGTTCAATTTTAAAAGTTCACTGAATTGAGCATTACTTACTTATTCTGGTCGCAGTTGGAGGGCAGTTGACTCTCGGACGACCGGACCCGAACTTCGAATTGAAGCGGCGGGATCCGTGATCCGGAGGAGGGCGTCAACGTACGCGCCTTGTCAGTGACATCAGGCGAAGCTCTCCTTGAAACTAGCCACACAGGGGATTAGCAGAGCAAAAAGCTCAAATTCTCCCACACGGCGTACACCACTGAGTTCAAGGCGAAAAACAAAGCGTGGGTTGAAAGGTTGAACATGTCACGTGTTTGGTTCAAATTCGAGAATCGAGCTTGATGCAGCCGCAGTTCCTTTAACCATGACCGTCATACACAGAAGAAACGAGTGGTATATTTAATGCCCTCTTGACACATTACTTATCTATCGGGAATGAGAGCTACCTCACTACAAATTCCAATTGGGCATCTCGGGCAACTGTGTTCTAGGAGTCCTCGTTTTTTGCACACAAGTCCGTTGGTTTTGCAGTCGCGATATGCTTTCCGGGTAGACATGGGAATCGAGAGTCGTGATGGCGGAGTGATCAATAATAATATAGTACCCATCCTGACGCATCGTGATCATTCAAGTCAATGCTGGTACTAGCACGAGTAGTTCTTCTTTTCAATTTCTTTCTCTGCACACTGGTTCACCTTCCCCATTGATTTCACTGCCCGTAGCCACATGCCTCGCCCTTGAATCCAACTAGTACCGACACTTCGTCAATGCAGATCGCTGGTCGCACACAAGCCCTTCATGCGCACGGGCAGAAGTCCCTAGGCCTAAGGGCACGCGCCAGACCTTTCGCGATGGCATGAGCTGTGTTTACACCACTGGGACGTTTCGGGATTGAATTAAACTCACCACTGATGAACCATCGTACGACCCACTCATCCGGCGCACAGGGATCGAAAATCGGTCCTGAGTTCCATAATTGCACGAAGCCGCGGAATGACAGCTGCCCGAGGATGAGGATGACGACTGGGAAATGAGGGTGGATCGCAAAGCACATGATGCACGACAGCCCTGACGAGGTTATGTGGGGAGAGGGACGAGGGTTAGATTCAAGGCAGTCTAAATTCTATACCGTTGATCTCGCCACCTTTTAAATTGCGAATGAATCAACTCTCGTTTGAGTGATATTGTCTGACATTCGTAATTACAAGGCTCAAAGACACAGGTATGTGCTATCAGCTTGTATTCTGCGACTATGCTTGGAGCCCGAGACCGTGACACCACTTTCTACCTCCCAGGCGAAAATGTTACGCATTATAGAATCGGTACTCGGTACCATCTTGGGGGATCTCGATTATAATATCTCCCATCTTTATTCAATCTTTATTGTATAGAAGTTATGTTTCGAACTCGGAACTTGAAACTAAGCGGCCTGTCCCAGGGCCTCTCGACCACCCTCTTATTTGCGCTTGAAATGAAATGACACGATCCGTTTTGCAGAAGATGTAAACCTTCGGAGCCCGAGACCGTGACACCACTTTCTACCTCCCAGGCGAAAGTGCTACGCATTATAGAGATCAGTACTCGGTACTCAGTCCTCTTGGGGGGATCTCGATTATAATATCTCCCATCTTTATCCAATCTTTATTGTCTAGAAGTGATGTTTCGAACTCGGAACTTGAAACTAAGCGGCCCAGGGCCTCTCGACTACCTTCTTATTTGCGCTTGGAATGAAATGACACGATCCGTTTTGCAGAAGATGTAAACCTTCGGTACATCTGGAGCCCATCATATCGGTCTCAGCCGGCCGAGTTTGGCGGCCCAGGTCGAAGTGGGGTGACCAGCAGATAATGGTATTATTGGTGTCGCATTTTGGGAGCCAGAGAGTCTGGCACCAAATTACCGCTGGTGGCCTTTACGCACGACTAGCACGTGGCTCCGAAATATGGAATTTTCATTTCAGTTGAGAACTATCGATCTGGGTTTACCCAGGTTTTTTTCTTTCAAAGTTGTTTCCTCTATACAGGTCAAAACTGTCAGCTTCGGGTTGCTTTCACCAAATTGCTGACCTTGAGCGATTTCGCTGTCCACGCCATTACTCCGGACATACCCCGGAAGCAAGGATGGCTTCCCACATCTTCGGGTAATCTTTGAAGTACGTATACTTCCAATTCGACGGTAGCACTAGAGGCCAATCATTCATTTTCGGAGCAGTGGGCAACTGGGCATGAAAGAGAGTTATGCAACGTCACCTTAGAATCGAAAAGCCGCATATGAACATACTTTTTTGAGGTCATCTGCGCTTGGAACCTAGCAAGAGTGTTACTTGTACTCTTTCCAAATCCGAGATGGACGTACTTTTTTCAGGTTGAAGATTGGCTTATGGAAACTATCAGCAACCGCACGACTATTACTGCATAACTTTTTCCAAAATCTCAGATGGACATACTTTTTTCAGATCGAAGATTGGCCCCTAGAAATTATGAATAAACGCACGGATTTTGCACGAAGGTAACTCACAACGTAAGGAGATACAACGTGAATGGATGTCTCCTGGAAATTGAAAATGAGCAAATTTGAGGTCAGAAAATGAATTCGAGATTCATGTCCTCACCAAAATTCCTTCGACACAGAAAAGCTCGATATGGCAAAAGTGCTATACGCCATCATCATCAGCATCTTGCTTCGGCCCCTCCGTTAGCTTTCCATTACTAGATGATGTCAAGTCAAAACAGGGCATACAACCGGCAGAAATGACTTGCTGGAACGAAGACTTTTGGATTGGAGTCCGGCTGTCATCAGGAACAACTTGGAAGAATTTAAAACATCGCAGGCTGAACGATTGAACACGCGATTAGCACAAAATTACTCGAGTCGCCGCACGCACCACTTTCTCCAACGAGATTGCGAAATCGGCTCAGATGTGCTTTGTTTACAGCGAGGGCAAGTTCTCCGCTGGTCCAGAAATTTGCCTCGCTCGCGCAAGAGCATACTCATTTCGAGAGTCATGCCTGACTCAAGGTCCATGTTTGATGGCGATACCCGCAAGCTGTATCCCTCAGAGGAATGCCATAGGTGGTAGGATCCCTCTCTGATATGACGACTCCCCGCCCTTGTTTTAGGATAGTATGCTTCGATAATGCGATGCAAATCCTAGTAACGACTAGTGAGTGTAAGAAAGAGAATTTGTGCGTCGGACATACACCATACTTCAGGCCGTATATCATGGATATCTGAATTGTGTCCCCCAGCGGGTCTATGACGAACACCATGTCTTCCGCAACAGGATGGGGCACCAGTCTTAATGACACAGCTAACTCCTGGATGGTCTCCTGACACATGTGCACCTCATCCCTCATTGTGGTGGAGATGATTCTAAGTATCGATTAGTAGCCTTCTGTGAAGGAGAGAAGAGAAACAAACAGGTTAGACGAGCCGACCAGAACGGCGAGGGCCGCCCTGCGACGTGCAACCGAGTCTCTGAGCACTCGCAACTCCTTCTGCTCAGAAGCCGCCCACCAGACCTTGGAAAGCACTCCTACCATCCCCGTCGCAGCGACACACTTGGTTTTATCGAGGAAACGCTGCATTTCGGCCTGGCACCGCCTGATTTCCTGCGCGACATTGTAGCGGATGAGCTCTCCAGGGCCTGAAGAGGTGTCAAGTTGGACAGCGTCGTTAATCAAGATAAGTTCCCAGTGTAGAGAGACTAGCTCCGTCAGCGCGTCCTGGTAGTCTTCTGAGGCTCTGGGGCTATCATACAAGATTTGAACAATTTTCATAGCCAGGTCGGCAGCGGTGACGAGGTCCCCGAAGGAGACCATGGAGAATGACATGGCAAACAGTGTGGTGGGGATTCTGCACTGCATGCGGCCGTGAGACTGAGACAACTGCTTCGAATTATCAAGAATAGCCTCCAAAAGATGAGCCCTGCGAGTTCGCCGCGGCGACCAATCGGTTTTTTGGGCAGCGTTAGCCTATGCTTCGCCAGCGGCCACTGTCCTCGAGATGCTGGCAGTGCTTTTGAAATACTTAGAGCTGCTGGCAGCTGAGGCTTTAACTGGTGTCACTACAAAGGCTAAACATTCCATGGAGCTGTTGTTAAATATGAGGTCGCCACCAATGATCTGAGCTCAAACGCAGCATCTTATCTTGTCGTCTGTTGTGGTTTGGACCAAGGGATGATCGATCTCAGGATTCTGGACTCCTTCCCACGACCCCCCCCCCCCCAGAAAAGGAAGTTCCCATCAAATTCAACCATTTTGCATTGCTCAACGCACCTGCGACCCAGGTCATGTAAATCTTGCTTGGGATGCACAGTTATAGTCTCACTGTGGAGGCATTTTTGGGCCATAACCTTCTCTATGGTGCATATGGTTCAAAAAATGAGATCTTCCTTGGTGTTTGGGCTCAAAAATATGCTCAGAAATGAGTAGAAACTGAAGAATTGACTTCTCAGAGGTATGGAGGATTGTGGCACGCTGAGCGGGCTCTCAGGTGCAGCGTCGGTGAAGAGACATCAGGTCTTGCCGTGATGCCGCAAGATCAATCACGTCTCGCGTAATACTGTCCAATTCCAGAAATCGATCACCCCTTGGACCAAGGGTTTCGCGATCACGTGGTTTCCGCGAAGATCGATCGAATTCAGCAAACGCGTGGTCGCAATAACGTGGAAACCGCGCCTAATAACAGAGGCAACAAGGCAGTTTCAGAACCTAGAAGAAGTTTGTACAGTGCATATAAGTTGCTGTCGTCCGAAAGTCAGTCTTGAAGAACCTGTGATGAGCCAAACCAGGGTGCCGACAGGGCCATTCTTATAAATCAGGCGAGGCACGAGCTACAAGTGATTCTATTGCGTCTGTCAAGCGAGACTAGGCCATTCTATGCATTTTCGGGGCAGCGCAAGCAAGTTATTCGCACCTTTATACCAGAAGTGATTGATATTGTACCACCTCTTTGACATCCCACCTCGTTGACATCGTAATTCGTATCAACGTATATTATTATGTATAGTACGGAGAAGGCAGTGCAGGAAGGGTGGAGCCGGAGAAAGAAGTTAAGGGCGGCAAGTATAAATGGTTACTTTGGTTGAAAATGCCTCCAGTATGAATGGGGGCAGTATCGCACCCAAATCTGTGTGTTATAAGTATCACACTAAATGTCACCTGGGTTGCATATATTCATCGGTTCAGCTTCTGTAGAAAGCTGGTGGCATTTTCCGGAGCCAGCCCTGTTCAATTGGATCCAGTTCCTTGCCCTGAAATTGAACATCGGTTATGAGGATAGGACGTAAACCAATATTTGAGCATGTCACGTGTTTGGTTGAAATTATGGAACGTATTACTATGTGATGTGTGGTGGAACGGGCATGAGATTAGTTCACGTCATGAGGCGAAACGAACACTGCGACTGTAAGATATCATTCAGAAATCGTTCTCCGACGCACAGCGGGTCACTTCCGATAGCAAGGAAAGCAAAAGTCAACAAGGACGACAGAAGGTACAAACGCCAGGCAATATAATCCCAAATGCACTAAAAGCTTAAATTCACTTTGTGTGAGCAGACTTGATTAACGATAAATTTGTGGGCACTACTGTGGAGTCCATGGGGCGCTGGGTGGTTCTGGAGAAAGCTGAGAATCGTTACTGAAACATGTGTGGCTCTCGAGAATTTTTATCGCACTATTTGTAGTAGTCGACGAGGGCCAATAATCGAGATGCAATTGAAACTTGAAAGCCTTGGCCATTGCTTCAAGCTGTGGCAATAAATGTTCTGAAGCTCGACGGCAGGATGCATTAGAATATTCCTATGCAAAACAAGATTACAACTCAGCATTCCCGCAGGAATTATTTCACGACTTGTTCCCCACAGGTACCGGCTCGCCAACCCGCTCATATAAAATGTCCGATCTCACAGTGCATTTTACACCACCGGTGACCTGTTCAAAAATAATAATAAGACTTTCCTCTGCTTGGTCAAAGGGGCGACTGACCTCTTCTCCCGTATGGTACAAGTCGGCATGTTGGAATACAAGCACTCGACCCGGAATGGCCTCAACGTCGGCGTGATGTTTTGGCGAACCTCTCCGTAGGAAGCGTGTAGAGCCGCCCTGAGCAGGAACAAAGCTCTCCTTTGAGCCAGAAGCATCCGACGGCAGATAGAATTGAAGGGTGTAAAAAGTCCTTTGTTGCGTTTCTCTGCTCATTTCTTGTGAGTATTGCAATGGTGTGAATTCGGAATAGGCATGCACCTCTCTATGTATGTCCCATCGCAGTGACCTTGAAGTTTCAAAACGACGGACGAGTCAAAATCCATGAAGCGTAGCAAGAAGGCTAAACTGACCTCGGAAGAATCCACCTTTGGGATACCGCAGAAACCTCAGCCGCTCGTTGAGACGCACCATCCGCCATTTTTGTACGGCCTTCCCCACGCCATTTATGTATGTGGGTTGTTCTATCTCTTCGATGCTCTCGAGGTGCGGCCGAAGTTTCTCGAATATCTTCTCCGATAATTCAAATGAGTCGAAGATAATGCGCTCGCCGTTGCGGTACGATGTATCGGCGTATGCGTACTCGCCCGCGTTTACTTGGGCGACTTCCCAGGGGCCCGAAGCCTCGGCTTCAGCGAGGAACCCAGAAAGCTCCGTTTCGGAGAAGAGAGAATCGAGCACGACAGCGTAACAGCCCGTATACTCGTCTAGGCCAGCTTTCTTGAAGTCGATGTGTCCGGAGGAGACGTAGTGAGGCTCAAGTTGGGACTCCGACGAGTCGGACTTGGTGGATGCACGGTTAAAGAGTTTGCCAAGCATAGTGGTCTTAGAGGAGGTGCGGGTTGTAGAATTGTTCGCGTTTGGGCAAGAAAGCACTTAAGTAACACTGGGGGCAAAGACTGACGCACTCGGGTCCTGAGTGCGTTACATGCACTTGGCCCGTGTTTCGTTGGTTGATGCAACAAAGGTTCAAAGGACCTTTGTTGCATCTTTGTTTTTGGTTTTGATTCACCCCCAAAAACAAAGATGCAACAAAGTGTTTGGAACCTTTGTTACATCAACCAATGAAATGGGTGTCAAGTGCGTGTAACGCACTTGAGACCCAAGTGTGTTGGTCCTTGCCCCCAGTGTAAGAAGGAATTTCAATTGGGACGTGGATGGACGTGGTTGCTGCGTGGATGCTGTGTTGACTTTTGCGGCACCGCTCAAATGCTGTGCAGCGCGGATCCGAGTCAGCCAGTTGGACGTAAGGAAAAATTTGAAACAAAGAGTTGACGGAACCTGCCGGCGCTGCAGTCTTTGTCACAATCCTCTCCTCGTACATTATGGTACACAGAAAAGAAGTTGAAAGTAAATAAACATCGCATCGGCGTAGTTGAAATCGAAATCTACGCCATAACCTCCAATCGTACAATCACTGCTTCGAAACTCCGAGCCCAGCTTGCCTCCGCGAAAAACGAGGGGCCCTCTCCGGCGGCCCAGAAAAAGTAGAGGATTTGGAAGACACTGACGGACTCCCATGCATCGTCGCCTCCGACGAAACCGACTCGCTCCCCGCGCGGCTCACATTCCTGCTGGCCGTCTCATAACCCGTCGTGCTCGTCTGCTCGCTCAGGCAACTCCACTCCCGGTTGAACAGCGTGGGCTTCCCGGCTCGAATAGGGCGCGGAGCCGCGAGGTGGGAAGGGAAGGGGTTCGGAGGGCACTGCAAGCGCACGCTGTCGTAGTGCTCCTCCAAGTTCCACTTTCCGTCCGGGTGGATGCGGTGCAGTTTGCGGACACCGGGGTGCACTTCGGTGAGCGGGGGATCGTATTGCGTCGGCGTAGACGCGATGGAATATGAGCTCGCGCGCGACTGCTGCGAGGAAAACGAGTCGCGAGAGGCGGACGGGGTAAGGGGCAGCGGCGCGTCTAAACGCGTCGGGGAGGAGAGGATGACAGGGGAGACGATCTCAAGGGAGGACCTGGGCACCGCGGACAGCGCCCGGGTTGGACGCACACTCTTGCTGGCCCGCGGTTGAGCCCTAACAATCGGGACGTCGACCGGAAAGTGAGTAGGCAGGTCTGGGAGGTCCGCTTTCTTTCGCATGTTGCGCGTCAAAACGGGCATGCCGAATGCACCAGAGAGAACAAAAAAAACCGGGGGAGTTTTATTTCTTTCAGTCCATTGCGACTCCTCAAATACCTTTACTTCTTTGACCAACTCGGCTTTATTTGCATAAGTTAGGCCTTTGACGCGGTCACTGGAAAGATCCCATTGTCGGCAAATCGATTAGATATGATGGATCCCTTTGAGAGAGGATTGACAGCAGAGTCCGGTGAGCGTCGTGTGTTCGAACAATGGGCAACGGGACCACGTTGTGGCTGAGAACTGGTGAAAGATGCTGAATGAAGACTGATTCGCCGGCAGTACGATGGAAGTAACAAAGGTTTCGGAGAAGATAAACAGGACCATGGCCTCGAGGCAGAGATGATGTGATGCCCTAGAACTCGGAGAAATGCTCGTGAATCCAACAAAGACCGATCTTGTGGGTAGCCTGGGCGTTCCAAGTCCACTTTCAACGACCTGCGACCCAGTCTTGTAGAACACCGGATCCGACCGTCGACAGAGTATGCTGCCGCGGCGGGACCCATACCAGCCAACTATTGCCGCCCTTCGACACATTCCGTTTTGGCCCGCCAACCCAGCAAACCACCATTCGGGGCCGATGCGCCTATCTGATAGTAGATATTGCGAAGAACTGCGGCATAGCCCCGAGTGCTGCGTAAAGCAGTGAACCGCTTGACACTGCGCAGAACGCCGCGACCACAAAAACGCCGCGTCCCTGTCGCAGTAACCAAAAAATCCTCGTCGACGCAAGTACAAAACAGCTGCTGCGGCGCCCTGCACAGCCACTAATTTCCTTTCTTGCCGTCTCCTACCACATCTCTTCGCGCGATGGAGGCTCTACGACTACAAAAGAAATACCCCGAGGTCTCCCGCGATGAGATGTTCGATCTCATTAACCGATTCAAGTGCGTCTGTCCCGATACTATGGCCACTTTGCTTAGAAAGAAGCCTCTAGTGCGATCCAAACCGATTCTCCGGGGCGCGTCGACAAGGCTGTTGTTCTTCAAACCCTGCAGTCTAGTGGCGGATCTTATGACTTGGCTCGCGAAACCCTCAAGCACGTCAGTGTGGACGCCAGCGGCAAGGTTGAGCTCGAGGATTGGGTTGAGGTATAGCGCCGAATGAGGTCATTGTCAGCAAACTCCGTCTCATGACCCCTGCAGTTGAATGTAAAGATGCGGTCGGCCAGTGCTACTTTAGCTACCAAGGCCGGCAAAGTCACCGTCAAGGGCTCCAACGCCAACGTGAGCCACACCATCAACGAGGACGAGCGGACCGAATTCACAAACCACATCAACAGCGTACGTTTGCCCATTCTACCATTCCTATATGCTAATATGCTAACGACCACCAGGTCATCGAAAACGACCCGGATGTCAGCGGGCGGTTCCCCATCCCGACCACGACCATGCAGATTTTCGAGGAATGCAAGGATGGACTGATCCTGTGCAAACTGATCAATGACTCCGTACCCGACACCATCGATACCCGTGTA
Organism: Mycena galopus ATCC 62051; assembly: GCA_014925785.1. Classification (NCBI taxonomy): domain Eukaryota; kingdom Fungi; phylum Basidiomycota; class Agaricomycetes; order Agaricales; family Mycenaceae; genus Mycena; species Mycena galopus. Next base: position 13,323 of record WIQG01000644.1, on the reverse strand, counting down.
CTCAATAAACCGACCGCCCGGAAACCGCTCAATGCCTTCCAAATCACGGAAAATAACAACATCGTCATTACCTCCGCCAAGGGTATCGGGTGTTCCGTGGTGAATATCGGCTCGACCGATCTTGCTGAGGGTCGCGAGCATCTCATCCTCGGTCTTATCTGGCAAGTCATCCGCAGGGGTCTCCTCGCCCAGGTCGATATCAAGCTGCACCCGGAGCTGTACCGGTTGTGCGAGGACGGAGAGACCATCGACGATCTGCTGCGACTGACAGCGGACCAGATCTTGTTGCGGTGGTTCAACTATCATCTCAAGGCCGCAGGGTGGAAGCGTCGGTATGTTATCTGTTACTCGTGACGCGTCGCTTTTCCTTATCCCCGTCTCCAGCGTCAACAACTTCAGTCGCGATGTTATGGACGGCGAGAACTACACTGTTCTTTTGAACCAGCTCAAGCCCGACCAATGCTCCCGGGCTCCCCTCAAGACCCCTGACCTGAGGCAGCGCGCGGAGCAGGTCCTGCAGAACGCCGCTGCCATCAACTGCCGTCGTTTCCTGACACCATCCTCGCTTGTTGCGGGCAATCCGCGACTTAACCTTGCCTTCGTCGCGAATCTCTTCAACACACATCCAGGGCTTGAGCCGCTCGACGAGCAGGAGGCGAAGGACTACGGCGCGGTCGAGGACTTCGATGCCGAAGGCGAGCGCGAGGCACGCGTCTTCATGCTCTGGCTCAACTCCCTCGGTGTCGAGCCTGGTGTTTTCAACCTGTTCGAGAACCTCAAGGACGGGCTGATCCTCCTCCAGGCGTTCGACAAGATCCTCCCCGGGAGCGTCATCTGGCGACGTGTGTCAAAGCCCAAGGGCGGCATCACGGCGCAGCCAGTGTCGTACGCGAGCGGCGGGGGAGGCGACGATGAGGACGAAGGCGCGGACATCGGCGTGACGCCGAACCAGAGCCAGCTCTCCCGCTTTAAGGCGGTCGAGAATACCAACTACACCGTCGAGCTCGGAAAGCAGAACGGCATGAGCCTGGTCGGCATCCAGGGTGCGGATATCACGGACGGTTCCAAGACGCTGGTCCTCGGGCTCGTTTGGCAGCTCATGCGGTTAGTCCTCGCTTTAATTTCCGTGGTACCATGGGCTGACGAGGTGTGACTAGGATGAATATCACCAAAACACTTACGCAGCTGTCTAAATCGAGCGGTGGGCGGCCACTCAGCGACACTGACATGCTTAAGTGGGCGAACACCACTGCGAACTCGTCCCGGCCCATCCGTTCGTTCAAGGATCCCTCCATCACCACCGGCCTCTTCTTCCTCGACCTCCTGGACGCGATCCGGCCTGGGATCGTCGACCCGGCGCTTGTGCTCAACGTCAGCGCCAGCGGCGACTATGAGGACCGGAGGCAGAATGGTTAGTTCGCTTCGTTAGCTCGATCGACGATAAGGAATGGCTCGCTAACGGAGGGAATGAATGCACAGCTAAATTGGCGATCTCAATCGCGCGCAAGATGAATGCGCTGATCTTCCTGGTGCCCGAAGATATCGTGGATGTCCGGCCGCGTCTCGTATGTCCCCGTTCGTTCTGTATATTGCTTACTGATCTATCTCGCTTCCCTCGTAGATTTTGACGTTCGTTGGCAGCTTGATGAGTATCGCTCAAGGGCAGTGAGCAGGACAGACTGTTTCGACTGAAATAAAGATAACAACTGTACGATACTACTACAAGTTAGTTGTGCTTTGTATGCTGTAAACGTAGTATTATATGGTACCTATGCCGACGTTTTCCGGGCAGGATCATAAATGCAAATAATAATACCACAAAACTGGTCGCCTCGAGAATACGCGTGTATCCCGACACTGTCGATGCGGACCCCGTCATCTTCCTTCCTGAGTGATCTAGACCACAAAGCTCGTCGAACCCCATGAATCGGCCTCGGTCGATCCTGACTGGCGAGCCAAGTAGGCCGCCATGGGAGGAGATGCACACAACAGAGAGCCTCAGGCAAATGTCGGGAAGACATGGACGTCATTGTTGGTCGCGTTATGGGCTTCTGCCACGCGCGAAAAAAGATGAGTCGGCCATTCGATGGCGGTGTTTTGTTCCTCTGCTTCAGCGGCCGTTTTTCGCACTGACAGTGTGAGGCGGTTGATCATAATTGACGTGAGGCTGCGGCGGGGTGAGCTTGACTCCTGTCTGCATTCATCGAGAAGGGACTCACTACATGCTAGGCCTGCCAAATTATATATTAATATCATATGCAAGGAAAGTGGGAGAGCAAAACGTACTGTGCATTCATGAACTTCAGACCAGGCTGTAAAGGAGGAAAGGGAATACAGTTGATAGATGAAGGCAAGTGAGGGAGGAGGCTACATACGCGGGCGTTGATTGCGAGAGCCATCCACACGACGTTCCCGGAGAGAATGACGCAGAAGTAGAGGGCGCCGTCCCACCGAATCGTTCGCAATATGGCCCAGGAGCGGGTGCGGTGTGCCGCGTTTTTCGCAGCGGTACAGGCGAGGGTGGTGGCCAGCACGATGCAGTCGAACGCGAGGGAGGTGGACAGGTATGCAGTATCCCTGTTCCATACATTAGCATCTAAAGGTCGGCGTGATCCTTGGATCACGCTCACATCTTGGGGTCCGAGAAAAGGATGCAGACTGGATTCAGGTTAGCATCTGCATTCTGGAGTTGACGTATGACCTGGTTGTCGCTCTCACCTCGAAACGAGTCGATCGGGATGTTGGGTAGGATCAGCGCTGCTAGAAAGTCAGCCTGCGTTTCAACTAGGAATCTGATCTAAATACCATTATTCCTTCCGGGCATTGACATTGCATAGAACACAATGATGCACTCCGCGAGAATGATCGAGAGGAGAAACGTGAAGATGTAGAAGTTTCTATTCGTCAAGGCAAATATCCTGCGCAAAGATGAGCTGTGGGCAGGCCGGAAAATGGCGTCCGTACCGAAGCAATAAAACGACTTCGGCGGGGACAACTATGAGGAGCGTCTGGAGCCATTCTACGATGGCAAAGCGGTTGCAGCTGGTGTGTCCATGAGATAGGCGATCACAACGGAAGGGGAACGCACATCTAGAAGAAAATTAGTGAAATGAATCATATCCGCGAGACACGGACTGACCTCGTAGTCCCATAACGGTGAAAAGTATGCTAGCCGGCCCCACCATGAGCGTCTCAACAAATGTATCGGCCCTTAAAACATACCGAACAAGGTGATTATAGAGAACGCCATAGGGCAGTATCGATTCTGCGCAACACCGAATTAGACGAAGAAAGATCTGAAGAAGAAAAGGGCTTTACCATTAGAAAGAGATAGAACACTGATAATGCCAGTCAACAAGGCAGGAAATCATTTCAAGTTGACGCAAACTCACTAGTCGTTTTCTTTCCTTTCCAAATCAACTCCACCTCGTCCGCCAAAGTCAAGAAGAAGTCGAAGAACAGTAACGCAAAAATCCCAGCATAGTACCACTAAATACAAGAGAACGGTCGGGAGAGGCCTCGAGATTTTTCACCAACTTGGGCCTGACCTTGAAAGCGAGACTGGATTGAAGGGGTTAGGCTTCGAAGAGGGTCTCACAACTGGGGGACACATACAGATCTTCCGCTAAACGAATCACATCTGGCGTAATTGGGTCGATTGGCGGGGGCGGCTCAGGAAGCATCGACCTTTCAGTGGAGGACAAAACGAGCGAACGGCGTCAGCCGCGGACCCAGCTGCTCACTTTAATACTTTCTGATACTGGGGCTTACCGAGATCGATGATGGTCATGATGCATACATACTAGTATATCCGTGTCGTACAGCCAGGATGCGACAATCAGATGCATAACATCACGATATAGATTGCTTATTCCCAGCCAGCAGCCTGCTTCAAGTCCCCATGTCATTAATATAGCACGTTAGCGTGGAAACGATGTGCATGCCATGCCAGAGGTGTCCACCTCATGTCCGTTGGTCAGGACGTGTTGAGAACGGCGTACGCGTAAAGCCCGACGATGGATTTGCGCTATTAAACCATAAATGTGAAAACAGTGATACCTCCGTTATCGTTGCGGAAGGAAGCAAAAGAAGTATGCGTAGCGACTCGGTTCTTGCCGAAGTCATTGGTGGCTGTGAAGTTGTCAACTTGTGGCGCCCCAGCCTCGAAGTAGAGCAGTCCAAAAAATTGAAACCTGGCTCTAACGGTAAGAAAGTGCAGCACACGACATCTGGACGGCCCAAACAACTCACTTCAATGTTTTCTCTAGCGCAAGCATGTGTTTAGGCCGCAAAATCAAAGTTCGCGTCGCAAATTGCGATCAACGCAAAATCTGTCAGGTGATTCTGAATCAACCGTTATATGTTGGACTCGTCAAGGGCGCTCCGTGCGGCGTGGGTCCCTTTTACTGTGAGGAGGAATTATACGGACGCGGTCTCAAAATTAGAACAACCAGGACAACTACTAGTAAAGGACAAAAAATGGGTACACAGCCCTTGAGTACAACCCACTACATTATCTCAAACGGACGGATCGTTGTGTTTTGCTTGCGGGATCACTAGCTTCCAAGGGAAACCAACGAAGAATCCCCAGAGTAGTTCAAGATTTCAATACTTCAGAACCTTATTATTAGGCAACGTAGGATATGATTCCTTATAGGAATTCGCTGAGAGCAGAGATGGAAGAGAGGATAGAAGGAGGACTCAGAGCTAAATCGTAGTCTAAGATACTTGGATATTACGAGTTTAGCCTGAGCTGGATGCGTTCTACTTATGTGTGTTTGGGGGGTTTGACCGTTTCGATCTGCGGGCTTTTGCCAGGTACGATGGGAAAAGCACCGGGAGAAGCCGAGTCAGGCGTCGACAGAAAGGAAAAACCAAGCGGGCGTCGACGAGAGAGGAATCAAAAGGGCAATCTGAAACTTGTGCACAGGGCTGCAAAGGGGCTCGGAATGAGACCTGCAGCAACCCAAGCGCAAGCTGAAAAGAAGAGGGATGGGAGGGTGCGGCGAAAAAAAATCAGAGGCAGTGACGGAGGAGAATTCCTGCTTTCTTGCTGAGCGCGTAGAGGAACTATTGAAGATGTGGCCATGCTGATCAGATTGATGTGAATCCATCCGAATCTAATATATTTTGCCTACCGCCAAGTTGCCACCAAGCGCGGACGCATTTACTTGGCTTACACGCCAGATGAAGCATTATCTTTCGTTTGTGACCAAATTTTATTCAGAACCTTGAATATCACGTAAACACAGTAATGAATGAGATTCATCGCAAAACATGATGGAGCTTCAGGAAAAAGCCGCAATCGCTGTCGTGAAAGCTGCATCGATGGCGGCCTGAATAGATGATGCTTCCGGCACCAGAGCGGCCTACAAAAAAAAATCAAGTCCGCAACACAGTTTGTCTAGGCAGTAAACAAAGTCTTACGGGAGCGTTCGCGATCAGGGCGCCAGAAAACGCGTCGGTGTCGGTCTTGAGAGTTTTGAGATCCGAAAGAACCAATGCCGGAATTCCTGGAACTAGCGTTCGTTATTTGAACTGTACCGTGCAATGATACGTACCGCCAATAGGTAAAGACGCCTACAGAGGTGCATCAAGAAACCGTTTAAAAAAATGAGAGGACAGTATTCACAAAATCGGAGGCTTTAGAAGCAATGTTTTTCAGCGCAGTAATGATGTTGGGCTCGATGGCGGCCACATCGTTCAGGATGGTGGTTCCATCGGCTAAGTCAACAGGTCCGGTGTTCTGCGGACTATCAATCGCTGGTTGAAAGGTGAAGACAAATCCACTACCTTAACATCGGTTGTGCCTGTGTTTAACGTGGTTTCCAAGTTTGTTGAATCGGTGTTAATGCCCTGCGTACAAACGGAGTATGAAAAAAAGCGTTAAATGCAGTACGCAGTGAATACCAAAGCGCCGATAAGTCCAGAGGCCGGGAAACCGTTGATAGCGGCATTTAAAGTGTTGACTTGAGTCGAGATGCTAGCAATGTCAGCCTCGACTTGGGCGACAGTCCTCTTCACCGGGCTAGCAAAGCTAACCGCAATCAGACAGAGCGAGAAAAGCGAGCGAGCGAGCTGAACCATGTTTCGACGGATGAGTTTTGTCGCCCAGCACGAAGTCGTTTTATAGCGTTTGCGACGACGGGTTGATGTACCTAGAAGCAAAGACATATGTGATCATGGGACCGCTGTGAGAACATACAAAACGTGGAGCGTTGTATAGTCTCACCAGGAGAAGCACTTTGAATACACACGTCTATTCAGTTCGGACCTGTATTTAGACCCTTGACATGCGAGTGGTGTTCACGAGATGCGTGTGCAGACGCTGTAGAGGGCTACCTCTTCCACGGGACCAGATGAAAATCATGGAATCCATCGGAATGCATTTGCACCGGACACGTTCGAACCTTCGAGTCTGCTCCCGTACAAAGCTTCCAGCACTGAGGAAAAGAGAGTCTGGGTTTGAGCTTGAGTTGACGCTGATTGATTCTGATTGAATGAAGGGGCGCCGCGATGCCACAGAGACGCGCCCAAGACGCGTTGGATGGGTTTGGGGTTTTAGCCACATGTAAGTTGCGGAAGAGTTTGCCGAGACCGTGACGCAAGGTTAGGGTTACGCATTGGGCGGGAGTCGGCTATTAGACTTTGTTTAGACTTTCGTCGCCAACTTTTCTATTGAGCGAGGTACGAGCGGGCATCGATATTGATGAAGAGAAACGGCCTGACTTGCGTTCTCTGCACTTCTTGTTCACAGCTCCTTCTTTCTTTAGATGTCGGCAAAAAAGAACGACGACCGGAAATCAGGTGCGGCTTTCAAGATGCGCATTCAAAATGGACAGTTCTGGATCTTGTTCCATACTTAGTTGTCGTCGTGGGCGGAGGGTCGGCAGGTGTGAACATCGCCCGTCCTCTCTCCTCCAAGCTCGATGCGACCAAATACAAGCTAATCCTCATCAATCCCCGGCCGTTTCGCGTTTTACTTCCCGCCACCCTCCGCATGGTAGTGTCCGACCTCGACAATCTAGGAACAACCGATGCTGCGCTTGTCCCCTTTGACAAAATCTTCCATGGAGAAAATGGGACCTTTGTGCAAGATTCCGTCAGCAGTATCCAGGAGAAGGCTCTGACCCTTGGGAGCGGCCAGCAGGTGCCATATGATATTCTTATTTTGGCCTCCGGGCTTTCGTGGACAGACCCGATTGCTTTTCCCGACAGCGTGGAGGGCGTGAAAATGTATCTTGCTCGCAGTCACGAGAGATTCGCTGGGGCAGGAAGCTACCTGCTGGTTGGCGGAGGTGCTGTAGGATGCGGTTCGTGCATGAGGCCAAGACTGTGACTTGCCCGCTGACTTCCCACCGATTTCATCCAGAACTCGCCGGAGAACTCAAAGACATATGGCCTGTATGCATCTGATTCTGTGCTGTTCCCCCGTTCTTTCGGCTAAGTGGAGTTTGTAGGAAAAAGAAGTGACCATCGTGCACGGGCAGCGCTTGCTGTTGAACGACACATACCCAGACCGCTACCGCAGGTCGGCAGCTGATCATCTCACCCGTCGGGGAGTGAAGATGCAGCTCGACGATATTGTGGAAGATTTCCCGGCCGAGGCTGGTCCCATCACTATACTGACTCAGGGCGGGGTCAAGCTAAGTGCTGACCTGGTTGTAAGCGCCTCCTCGTTTGATCAACGACCACTGCTCACTGCCTGCATTTTAGGTCAAAACTACGGGCGCGGCTCGTCCCAACACCGCCTTTATAACCTCATTCGATGCGGATGCTCTGACTTCTACTGGCTTCGTCAAGGTCAAGCCGACTTTACAGCTGCTCAATCATCCCAACATCTTCGCTGCCGGCGATATCGTCGAATGGAAGGAACAGAAGCAAGCAATCAAGGCCGGCGCACACGCCAAGATCGTCACGCAGAATGTCCTCAATTCCATCAACGGCAAGGCATTGAAGAGTTATTCCACCGCATTCGAGGCCGTGGTCCTCACAAATGGCAAGGTGAAGGACAATGACTATTCAAAAGCTCTGTATCTGATGTAGTGTTAGCGCGGTGGGATCACCTACCTTGGCTTTCTCTGGGGCATCATTTTGGGCTCATGGTTCACGAGTTTCATAAAATCCAAGTCTTTGCTCGTTCCTATGTTCCGAAAAGAGTCTGGGCTGGTTTGATTGGCGTTATACTTCGAAGATACTGTAGAAATCTCTTGTTATGAGCGTTTTGTTGTAAGCCTACTAGTATAGGCGTCGAATATTTTTTTCCGCGTCGAACAAAGAGACCACCGACGATCGAAATGACTGACCGGATTTGGAAACTCTCTTTTGCTTCTAACCTTTCGCAAGGTTCTCACTGAAGGACTAAAGGCGGCAGCATGGTGGTCCCAGAATTGGACGAGCCTTGCTGGTTTGTCTCTTGCGGTCACTTTCTACATATCTGGATCGTTCTAGATCTTCAAGAACACCATGCCTCGAAACCAAGACGTCGTGGCACTGTCGTGGCTCGAGCTTCGAGGAGTTGTTGGTCGACACGCTTGTTTGACTTGGCCAGGCTGAGCTTGTGACGCTGTTAGACTCAAAAGCGACGACACAGCCTTCAGTGACTGAGGCGGCGGCGCCGACAGATTGACTCGACTCGGAGTTCCGATCCTTCAATATAAAGCGCCCAGGTTGTCCTTTCTCATCCCCAATCAACAATCAATATGCTAGCTAAACTCATCGGAAACGGGGTACGTATCCGAGTCGCCCCCAACGTCCAAGCCTCACTTGCAACTTTTTTCTCTAGCCTCGCTACGTCTCTTCTGGGCGTATCGACTTTGCAGCCGCAGGGCTCTCTGAATACAGCGGATGCTACGCTGTCGTGCTCGATTCTCTCTTTTCCAGACCTGAACTCTCTGCCACACTCGCACAGGCGGAAAGCTTTTCACCATGGGAAATTGCCCAGGTCAACGCAGGCACGCAAGCGTTCACAAATACCTCGTATCGCAATGGGCAGCGCATCATTTACGACTCGTTCGAGCTGTCCGAGGAGATTTTCAAGAAAGTGCGCCCGCATCTAAGCGACATCGAAGAAATAGAACAGGTCGCATACATCAACGGCCACAAAACTTTGCAAAAGTGGCGCATGGTACGACTGAACGAGCGTCTCAGGTTTCTGCGATACCCCGAGGGCGGTTTTTTCGGAAACACACAGACGGCTGCTATGAAAACGAGTAAGCCAGCGGCGTGGAATAATTCTAATGAAGCACTCAACCGATGGTGAACAGGGAGAACGGCCAGCGGACATTTTACACGCTTCAATTTTACCTTCCGTCTGATTCGTCCGGATCACACGAGAGTTTCTTCCCTGCACAGGGTGGCACGACGCGATTTATAGGGAGAAAGGGCGCATATGCTGACGTGCAGGCGAAGCCCGGTCGGGTGTTGGTGTTCCAGCACGCTTCATTGGTCCATACTGGAGAGGAGGTACCATCTGTCCTTCGATTTGAGACTACTAACCAACACATGGGCAGGTCACAGGCGGTGTCAAGTGCGCTGTCCGCTCGGACATATTGTATGAGAAGGTCGGCAACCCGGTGCCTATTAAGAAATAATTTGTGTGATTCTTTGAACAACTCGCAAGTTTTTGAGAAGTGGTTTATGAGGCCAATTCAGTCGGTTTCACTCGCTTTGCTCCGGCTCTTTGTTGTCTTCAACTCCCCTTTGTTCGTTATGAACACACCCAGTTACTTCGGCTCCTTCAAACCGATCAACAACGTGCAAACGTTCTTCGTGGCTGCTACTTGCACCCAGACTAACAGACCATTTTCTATGCATCTAAGGAACAAGCTTGCTAATCCTCAACTTGAAGAAGGTTGCACATTCTCAATAGGGTGGGAACATCGAATGAGCCTCTCGTGAAAGCAGGAACTCGAAACCCACCCAAACGGAATTGCCTACTAGTAGCTGCGAGTCGGTACAGCAAAATTGAAAGTGTTCAACGGCATCAAATAGGAAAATGCAAAAATCCTGCGAGCGAGGGTAAGCCTTGCGTTGTTCGAGAAAGCGGGTTCCCGTAAGGAAGAGCACGAGTGCGGGGTCTACGTAGGCCCGGGTCTGGTCTAGGGTCTTATGGGTATGGGTCGAGGTTAGCATTATTGGAACCCGCGACATACCGCAGACCCGGTAGATCGAGTCAGTCAAGTGTGCTCGCCTGGACCCGCGGTAGACCATGCTCTTCCTTATTAAGAATTTGGATGAGTCCTATTCAAATCTCGTACTTACCTGTCTCGTATATACCGACCATCTTTTGTGGATACTCGAGTTCTTCCTGTCATGAAAAATCTGCACGGTTTCTAAGTACCGCCTCGTAGTCGCGCGACTACGAAAGAAATCATGACCACGCTAGAGGATGCCCTCCACCACGGTGACCATTTTGGAGCTGGGGGTTCTGCTCATTAGTGAGAGTGTCGCAGTGAAGGATGTAGTTGCCGTGTAGTGCCTCCTTAATTGACCACATGTTCCCGCACTATGATACTGGGCGCTGTTTCGTGCCAGGGTTTTGTTACATCCGATCAGGATGTACGTCGCGGTAAGCGCTTCTTGATGAAGATCCAGTGATGCAGCAAGTATAATGGACCTGCGGAGGAGGAGCGGGGTTGTGCGCGTATGGAAAGAATCGAATATCTAGAGCGTCCGGGAAACATTCGGCAAAGAATGCCAAATGCGGCATAAGGCGACCCGCTATTTACGTTTGTTTTTGTGATCCGCCGGTTAACAACTCTCATGTGCGGCAAAAATCCTCGATTTCCTGAGCAACACACAACGCTTCAAGGCAGTGGCATTCAGGTATCACTGCCATGGGGGGAGGTAGCTAGGGTACGGATTGACGCCACATGTACAGAACAACTTCGGCTTCCCCGAAGGAGCGCCGGCGCCCAATGTCAGATTCTTTTGATGGATCAGGTGTTTCATTTAAAGAGGGTCCTCCAGGTCTCAGTCGCCTGTTTGTTCCCCGCATCTGTGGCTTGCGTACCTCCTCCATCTAGCTGAGACTAGGTGTTGGTATTTTACCTTCTGCTCGAAGACTCCACCCCACGCAATCGGTGTTGGTATTTCACCTTCTGCTCGAAGACTCTACGCCACGCAATCGTTAAATTTCTTTTGGCGCTTTTCTCACTCAACGCAAACCACATTTCTCTAATCACCGTCCTCAAACGTCAAAATGGTCGCCGAGGACCCATTGTTCCACGGGGGGTGGTCCTTAAAAAAGTTTAATGCCACTGTTATCAACGACATTTGGCCGGAAACTGCGTTTTTCACTCTGGTCGCTGCTGGTGCGTGTACCCCGCTAACACTCGAGTTTACTGGATGCTAACCATGTGCTTAGTGGTGGCCATCATCACTGAAAGGAAAATACATGACTTGGCAGTGAACAACAGGTACAACAACCCAAGTTTCCCCGCGCATGGCAGCTAACGCATTGCTGGATAGTCTTCTGACTGTTTTGGGTACCGTACTCGGTTGGTTATATCTTTCCGTACCAGCTCGGCGTACGAAAGATATAGCGAGGTGTGTGTTGAAAAAAATGGATTATGGGGTATAAAATAGCTAATTTATGAGTTTAGGGAAGGAAGATGTGGACCAATATCGCCATCTCGTCAAGAAATATTGCCCAAATCGCAAGTGCCACTTAGTTCGGAGGTCGCGGTGAATTGATACGCTGGTGCAGATCTGGATTCACGTCCCTGTTGAGCGCACCGACAAGGACAAAAACCAAATGACGACCGTGCAGAGCATCATTGAAAAGAAGTCCATGATCAACCTTGTAAGCATGCAGTATCCCAAAATGCATTGTTCTCGCACCGATCTAATTATTTTTCAACGTCTATAGGTGCAAGGCTTTTCCGTCGCCGTGAAGGTATGTGATCTGCCACAGGAAGCGTTCTAAATCTTACGATGATCATAGCACTTCTTGCGTGGCGAGGCGGGCGTATATTATGAAGATCTTATCCTCTGATCAGTTTGCTTCCCCGCTACGCCAATACTGTCGGCCCCAAAAACTGATGCTGACATGCTTCCGTTGTGGGCAGCATCTGAGGACGAGGAATACCCACTTCGTTCCGCCCAGCCACCGCCACCCTCGCGCGCTAACAGCTCCGACCCTGATCGCACTGCTGCTCCTTCCCGACGTCGATGACGACCGTAAGTCTCAGAAGAGCTGGTTACGGTCTTTGTCCGGCCGTCCCACCCCCAGCCGCTTGAACTCGATGGATCCCGAGAAGCGCTGGCGACCATCCAGAGCCACCGGCCTTTGAAACCCGCGCAGAGCCCGCCCCCGGTTTCCATCCTCGACTACTTCCCTTTCCTGCGCATCTTCTCGGTTTTCACCAGGTGCTGCGCAGGAAAACCCAAGGTGCGCAGGGACGCCTTGGGCAGGAAGATCAAAGCCCAGCTTCACGGAGAGCAAACGTTCCGTTGGAGATTACCATCTATCTCAACAGGTGAGCCTCGGTCCGCTCGCGGATCGTGTTAGCCTGCTCACTACTCATTTGTTTAGCTACCTTGCCTGTCCGTATTCTTGCTATTCCGGTCTTTCCTTCTCTTCTAACCTTCTTCTAGTTTTGTTGCGCAACGGCTGGCTCCAACCTGGCTCTTCGCGACTGGGCTCATGAACAAACATCGCCAGTCTTCAGGATACGTTGTCCAACTTGGACCGGGATCGGGAATACTCCCTTTGCCTTTCGCTTACCAGGCCCATTTGCGGATGTCCTTGTGGTGCGTTTGTCGGTGAGGATGTGATCTATCTAGGCTAACTGCGTGAAGGCTATATCTCTTGGTCCTGCCTTTCCAAGTTGTCAGCACCATGCACTACTTGACCATCCCCGGAACTGCATTTGCCTCATTCTTACTTCTCGGATTCCTTGAGATCGGTACGCCGTTCTCCTTGGCTGTATCACCTGCATAAAGCTCACGTGTACATTAGGACAGGAAATGTGCGCGCATCCAGAAATGTCGTTATCGTGGCCTAACTAACAACCTTTTCAGCGAGAACCCCTTCAACTACGACGAGAATGACCTTGGTATGTTGACCTCGCCTCCTTTGTTCTACCTGCGGTATAACTAACATCTCCCAAGACTTGGACGGCTTCTGCTTGGCCATCCAACGCGAGCTCCACGAAGTAACTGCAGTACGTCGGCCCACGCCCCACTTTATTTCTCACAGGCCCACTCACCAACTACTCTTCATCAGCATACCTTCCCTGACCCGGGGACTTTCTTCACCGCGTGGAACCAGCCATTCGCGCCGCCGACCGGCGCAACGCGGAGGAGCTCGCTCAGACT
>WIQG01000643.1:0-45616 GCA_014925785.1 Mycena galopus ATCC 62051 | reverse complement strand
TCGAGTTTTGCGGATCTCTGTACGCGGCCACGTCAGTATATGATGCAGCTTTCATCAGTGGAAGACGCACAAATTTTCCCGTAAGGTCCCGAGGAACAGGACGCTGTCTTGTGGGACGAGCGCGAGCCTACCGCGCAGCGTATCGAGCCCGACGTTGCGGATGTTGTGACCATCGATGTCGATCTCACCGCTTTGCAGCTCGACCATACTGATATGATTTATGAGACAACGATGGTCAAGATGCACCGGACAACGCTTACCGGAAGAGAGCTTGAAGAAGAGAGCTCTTTCCTGCAGCAGATACGCCATGTCAGAAGGTGGGACCGTCTTGTGGGAGCATTAGTACGCACCAGCTCCTGTTCTCCCAACAATGCCAACCTGCGAGGACGGATCAAGTAAGCGAACGCACTGCGCAGAGCAAGATTTTGCTACGTACCTTCTCGCCGGGCCTCACGTTAAAGGTGACACCCTTCAAGACCAGCGGTAAGCCTTCGCGGTACGACATCTCGACGTTCTTGAACGCGATCTCGCCGCGGTCTGGCCACGAGCTCGGCGGGTCCTCGGGCGTAGTCGCCACACCCTCAGAAGGCAGCTCCGCATAAGTGATAAGACGCTCCACGGAATTCATGTTTTGCTCGTTTTGGGCGAAAAAGGAGACCATTTGGGCTAACAGACAATGAATGTGAGCAACTGAGATCGGCGGTAGCATCGAGGCAACTCACAGAAGACCTGCGTTACTGTGGAACCGTCAGGAACCTGGATGGACGAAAAAGGAAACGGCAGACTCACTGCTTAGCGTATAAGACAGGACCACGCCGATCTTCGAAGGATCCACGGTGTGGCGGCTAGGGGGTATCCGATTAACCCGACTATGGACAGACAAATCGTGGCACTTACAATCCAGCGGCGAAGAGAGCGATACCAAAGATGAGGATATTCCCAAATATGTCCAGACGCAGACCCAGCCATAATTGAACTGCAACGAGAGACATTTAGTGAAAGATGCTTCGCGGATGAAAGTAGGAGTTGGTCGTACGCGTAATGGTCATGAAGTAAGCTCTATTCTCCAGATCCAAACCTTGTTCAGCGGACTTGATAGCTGGTTCCTACAGACGCACGCCGATGTTAGCGTTCCATATAAACAAAGATAGGACAGGGAGCTACAAACCTGTTCTCGGTATGCGCGGATAGTGGACAGGCCGGTCAGCGTTTCTGTAGAGCTCCCAGTCAGTGTCGGACGCAGAGCGAAGGTGAAGGCAGAAGACGCACCGGTATAGGAGGCATACAATGCCGATCGCATGAGCGAGTCGAGCCGTTTCGTCTCCACAGACGAGCGCCGGTAATAGAGCGCCACAAGATAGTACGCCACTGCCATGGGCGCGAAAATGATGCCGAGCAAGGGGAAGGTGTAGAAGACGAGCCCAACGGTGCCGAGAACGCTCGCGAAGGTCGTTAGTAATTGCATAAGCGTCATGCTCAGCTGATTATCGAGAGTATCCTGATCCTTGACCAGTCGCGACAGGATTCGCCCTAGAAAGGATGCATGAGCCTGAATGAAGACGCAGAGACAAGAACGCGCCCACCCATAGGCGTGGTGTCAAAGAAGGACGCAGGGGAACGCAAGATGTGAGATAGCGCGGTCTTAAAGAGACTCAAACTGGCCATCAAACTCGCAAGACTGGGCGGAAAGAAAGAAAAAGACGATGTCAGCCAGCCACCTCAAGGGAAGAACAAAACGCGGACGCACGCAAAGGCAAAACTGGTGAGGAACGAAAAGAACGCCTGCGCCAGACCCAAAGCCGCATAAACCGCCATGTACTCCCCCTGGCGGAACCCGTGAATGCTGTTGGCAGTCCAAAATCCGAGGAACAGGTTGTTGCCGACTGTAAGCATGATTAATCATGATGAGCGAGTGAATGCTTGAGTCAAAGATGACTCGCCTTGAGCCGCTTGCGCAAGGACAAGCAGCAGCAGGATGAACGGGGCCCAGGCTAGTCCACCCGCGAATTTGAGATACTTTCCGTACGTCTCCATGGTGACTGCGCCGACATTCCGCTCCTCGAGCTGCATCAGTGCGGCCTGTCCCTTCTTGGCGTCAATCTCCTCCTCGTCCGCGACGACGACGGCCTTTTTGGCCTTGCCTGCGGAGGCGTGCTCCTCCTGGTCGAGGTTGCCATACTCTTCCATGAGCTTGGAGAAGACGACACCCTCTTTCATAAGGGTCTAGGCATGAACGAAGCGAGCTCAGAAACTGGCACGTTTGAAGGACGAAATACGAAATACGCACCTCGTATGTGCCCTGCTCCTTGATAGTTCCGTTGTCCATGACATAGATGTAATCCGTCTTGTCCAGCACTTGAAATCGCCACAATCAGCCGGAATCGCATACGCATACATCTCTCCCAGACTCACCATGCAGCGCGTGAGTGACGAGAATCCGGGTCCGGTCCGCCAGCGGTCCATGGAGAATACAGTCCTCCAGAATCGCTTTCCCGACGAACGAGTCCACCGCGCTGAGCGGGTCGTCCAGGAGAACGATGTCGGTGTCGGAGTACGCCGCCCTGGCGAGCGACACGCGGGCCTGGGGTGGGTATGCATGATCAGTCCTGCAGCGATGAATTTGAGAATGGATGGTCGTCGCACCTTTTGGCCCCCGGAAAGATTGATGCCCCGCTCGCCAATCTGCGTCCCGTCCCATATCAGCATGGCGTTTGTCTGGCCCGGACAGAAGAAAGACCCACCTCGGTCTCCTCCCCGTGCGGCAGCACCTCAAGATCGTGCTCTAGGCTGCACGCCCGGATGATTTGGCGGAATCTGTCAAATGAAATTCATCGATATGTTTGCGTGTAATCACAACAACAGCGACGCACTTCTCCTCGTCGTCCTCCAGCCCAAAGACGACGTTCTGGCGCAGAGTGGCGTTCCGAATCCACGCAGATTGGGGTACGTATGACATCGTGCCGCCGAAGACCACCTACATGTACCGTTGCTGGCTAGTCAGAATGCAGGACGAAGCAGGATGCAAGAACGGGAAATGCAGGGGATGGGGAGGGCAGCGCAACACGCACCGTACCCGTCGTCTTTCGCATCTCGCCAATCAGAGCTTGCAGGATCGAGCTCTGCGTCAATTATTCTAGATTAGCAGCAGCTTCGACGAGCAGCTCTACGCAGACGCACCTTGCCCGATCCGACCTTCCCGACGATGGCGATAAACGCGCCTTTGGGCACGCTGAACTTGAGGTTCTGCAGCTCGAACGGCTTCTCCTCCTCTCGCGGCGTCACCGCCCCCGAGGGCAGCGGCGTGCCCGCCTCGCTCGTGGGGAGCAGCTCGTTCCCCGTCCCCTTGCCCCTGACGTTCTTTTTACCCTCCTTCTTCTCCTTCCTCGCCCCACCACGCCCCGCACCTCCGCCCCTGCCCCCACGCCCCGCCGCACCACCCCGTCCCGCACCCCCAAACTTGGGCTCGTCCAGCTTCCCTGCCTACGTCCAAGGTCAGCATCTCTCGATAATTCAAGAGAAGACTCAGTCGAATACGCAACGCACCTCCTCCCACGCAAAGCTCGCGTCCACTTCGACCGCGTTCTTCCTTTCGAACTCGATAGCATAGGGATCGGGCAGCTCCTCGGCGGTGAGGAACCGGCCGATGCGGCCGAAGGCGACGATGGCGTCGGACAGGGCGGAAAGGACGAAGGGGATGAAGATGAGCGGCGCGCGGATGATCTGAAAAACGGGGGTTGTCGTCAGTCCGTGAGGTGGGTAGAGGAGCTGCAGAGACGCAAACACTCACATTAAAGAACTGCAGCGAACTGAAGATGATGGCGATGTTCAGGTCGTGCCCGCTCAGCGCGTATGTGATCTACGTTGCGCTCAGCCCACATCCGTTGATGATAATGGAGGTGGAAAGGACGTACAAACGACAAGACGGACGCAAGGACAGGGATGAGGGTGACGAGCGCGATGAGTGCTGCGCGGGCAATGCTGTGGGCGCGGTAAGCATGGCTCAATAAGGAAGGACGAGGGGAAGGAAACGGAAAAGAAACGCACGCCGTCTTCCGCACCGTCGCGATCTCGCGCTCCCTCAGCCCGCCAATCTGGTGTGTGTAGAAGCTCTCCCAGGCGTAGTACTTGATCAGGCGGATGCCTTGCAGGACCTGTGCGGCGCCATTGAGCGAAAGAAAGATAGACGCGGGCACACGCACCTCATTCGACAGCCTCACCCGCGTGTCCGTGATCTTGACGCCCTTCTTGCGCTGCTTGAACATGACGCGCACGAGGAGCATCTGCAGCGGGAAGCCGAGGAGGAGCACGCCGAGGCCGACGAGCGCGGAATAGCCGAGCTAGGGGGCGCGGTGTGTCAGCATCGTGCGCAAGGGTTATTACACGAGTATGAGGATGGTGCAAAACGCAGAAGCAGGAGGATGCATAACGAGGGACAAGGAGCAGGCGTGGGTGAGTGTGCAGGCGAGTGACATAACGCGGAGTGGACGGTATAGGTTGGAAGGGAGGCGAAAAGGGTGAGTGAGGAAAAAAGCGTACATTGTTAATGAGGAGCCCCACGCCGATGATAATCTGCATCAATATTATATATTAGCACATTGGTGGGGTACGGGGTGGGCGTGGAACTCGCCTGAATCGGAGATGTCCATATACTACACGCGAAAGAAAATCAGTAACACGCTCGACCCGTTCCAACAAAAGAGGAGGAAGGAAGGACACGACGGTACGTTCGTGGTGCCAAACGCAGGGCGCGCCAAACGCGACGCGCTCCACTCGGCTTGAAGACAGGGAGAAGCCCACAACTCACTTGTGCCCAAACAAACAAAACCTATCCAGCCTTACGGAATCCGTGCTAATGATGGTGGTAGTCTGCCCGACGGTGTGCTCGATGCGCGCGCGCGCGGAAAGGCGGAGGGACTTGCGGAAGACGGAGCCAATGATGGCGGTGCGGGTGGAGAGGCCGACGGTTTCCATTACTACGGGGGAGCGAGTGTCAGTATTTTGTAATATTTAGATCAACGAGGCGACGCGGACGCGCACGTACTCTGCTGCGAATGGTTCGTCATCAGACTCGAGACCTCTACACCCACAAAAAACGCGTCAGCGTGAAAATAACACCGAGTGCGAGTGATATCACACTCGAATGCGCGAGCGCCCACGCACCCTGCATAACGAACAGCGCACACGCCAGCCCCACGCCGTACCCAATCCCCTGCACCTTCGGGAGCGGCACGCCCGCCGCCTCCGCCTCCGCTATTTGCGCAGGGGTGGCGTGGTACACCACGTACGCGTTAGTGAGCCAGGTGAGGATCACCTTCGTGAGGAGGGGGGTGGTGGTTTTGAGGGTGTCTGTGAGGGAGCGAAAAATTAATATTTGCGGTGAGGAAATTTAGTGTGGGGTGTTTCAGAATCAAGAAATTATTTGAACCCAACTCGAGGGAGATTGAGGCACAATTCGAGACGCTTTTTGTGAAACACCTGAACCGCGGTTTCTGGCCCGACTTGGCAAGAGAGGAAGCACACCAGATTGCCTTTTATGGTAATCGAATTACCATAAAGGAATATTTTTAAGCTGCCATTTCCTCCATAAACGCCAATGCAGGACTTGGAGAACGGCATAGGCCCGAAAACCAAGGCTAGCCCAAGTTGCCAAGTTGGGGAATAAGTTGGGCGTCCACAGCGTGACATCCAACTCGTTCCCCTCGATTCAATCGTGCCCACAGGCATGAGTGGAGGTTCGAATTCTCAACTCTGAAACACCCAATGCACACAAAACCAAAAAGAAATTCGTACCAGCAAATAACTTGAGGACACCCCCGGACCAAATGCGGTAGAAGAACGTCTGGTGCACGGCCCGGAACAGCGACGAGTCGAACTCGGGCTTTGGTTTCCGTTGCCAGAATCGCCTCGGTTTTGTTTTCTGCTCATGCTTCTTCTCCTTCTTCTGCGATTCCGCGTCGCCACCCTTTTTCTCTCCACCAGACTCGGCGGTCTCGGAAGCAGCCTCGGCGTCGGAAGCAGCGTCGTCCGATGCATTGGACTGGCCGCGATACGCGCGGGGGCGCACTTCCGGGGGACAGCGCGGAAAGTAGAACGCCTCGAGGGCGTCGGTCGTGTTTGCCGTTAGCCGGGATTCCGGGAGGGCCCATAGATCTATTCAAGGGTGAGTCATGGGCCACGCAGGGGCTAGAGTCGACGAGTAATACACACCATCTTTCTCCAGTGGCCGCGAGAACCCCACTTCAAGAAACGGACCGAGCCACAGACAGAGCAGCTGGTTGAAGAACCTACATGTAACAAAAGTGGAACAAAATGCACGGCGTCAAATCAATCCAAGTCAATCGCTTTTGACGTACGATGCCTTGGGCTGGGGAACTGTCTTGCCGATCCCGAATCCAGTAGGCGCAGGAGGCGGACGGAAGGGATTGGAGAGGCGCATGGCGGAGGCGGAGTTCAGCAATCCATGACGCGGAGACGGCTCCTTTATATATTCCCACTGGAAAAGTTGGCTGCGCGGAACCCAGCCGAGGAAATACGATGTTTTCCCCCTTTGGGTTTGCGTTTAGTCAGATGTTTTGACCGAAGGCTCGGATGCCTCCTGCCCAATCAGAGGGGCCCGATTGGGTCAGGTGGATGACTGCGCGCCAAGACTGACACGCGGGCGGCGGGGCGCCACGGCAGAAGTAAATACTTATAGAATCCCCCACAATTGTTCTCTATCTTTATATCTCTTTGGATGACGAGTTCAGGAACGTTCCTCGCTGCGCGTAGCTATTTATCGCCGTTCGGTTCCCCCAACAAAATTTTGGAGCCGGCGAAAAGCGCGTATGTACTTACCTCCCTTTTTCTTTCTTTTCTAATGGAACGGCTCGAGGGACCTCTTAGTTCCAACAGCCGGTTCACGAACCCCACCCGATTGAGCGCAACTCGAACCCGACCGTCAACATTGACCACGCACCGACGAGGTATTTATTCGACGCCGAGGTATTATTATTGCTAACCCAAGCTACTTCCTGGAGGTAAGTCAATGACTCAGACTCAGGACTCTCTTGTGCTGTACATGTTCCCCGGGTTCGGTTCCCAAGTCCCAACCAAGCGCTCGGCACTTCAACTTACTCGCATCAGATATCAGATATCAAATATCAGCGAGCGCTCGCGAGTGGGTGCGGGCGGGCCGGCTGACTGTCCGTTTATTAACTAAACTGTTAGATTTATTTTTTGGGATCGTACCACCCACCCGCCGACGGTGCAGCGCCGTTTTTTCGGCAAGTAATAGAGCCCAGTATTTTCGGATTACTTACTACTAGCGAATTAAATCAATATTGGCGAGTACAGGTGCATCGACTCCCACCCAACTTAAACTTGAACTTAACACCCTGCCCTTGGCCGTGGCGGAAACATATGTGCCTGGGGAACATCGAGGACATACTTACTCGTGATTAAAATCTCCGCCTTGTGACGATCTGCGCTTCCCTTCAAAATTCCCAATCGAACACGACGCGCAAGCTGGAAACATGGGAACAAATCTTGATTGAAATCTCTCTTCCCTCCGCCTAATACCTACGTCCTTCTTTCATTAGATCCGGCTCCAATGTGGCCACTTGCGTCAGCGCGACGCGCAAGCGTCGGCGCGTATGATAATTTTGGATTTACTTCTCACTCTTATTATGATTAAAGCCGTTCGATTTGTAAGTTGACGTATATCCCGGCGCAGTCTGTTTACGTCAACTCCCGCACTCGTACATCCACTTCTCGAGTTTAGCGCTCAGTCAAGCGCCGGGTTGAATGCAACTTATCCCCCCGCGGCGCTCTCGTTGAAATAATACATTATTCTTCTCCTCCTCCTCCTCCGAAATTCGAATACACAGCGTGTGCGATGAAGTGTTTCCTCATTTCTGATTAAAATTAATTCTTCTGTGGGCTTCCTACTATCCACCTCCCGCCCGACGACACTCGCAGCCATGGGAACAATTCCGGATTGAAATCTCTTGGGGTCTCAATCCCATTCGTGTCCCTTGCGTCAGCGCGACGCGCAAGCGCAGGCGAGTAATTTTATTATCAAAGTCTTTAGATTTGTAAGTGTGGGGCTGACGGATACGTATACAGTACTATATGCCGGCGCAGCAAGCCTCTGTCAGCAACCGCCGACGACGTTAACGAGAACCATGACATTCTTCAATTCCGAGCCCAAGACATATATCACTTTCCTCGCAGCGATTACAGGACCACGCAGCAGCTGACAGAATTTATTATGGTCAATTCCCGTCCACACTAATCTAATCTAATCTTGTATCACACCCGGCGAGGTGGGTCCGTGAACTGTCAGTTACTTTCCTTTCTTGATCAAATGGAAGTAAGTACTTATACAAACTTTTCTTCCATATATTTCATCGGCCACTGCAAAAATAATTCCTCAGGAATATTCCGAACTTCCACATCCCATGTACTTCAACTTGAAGTTGCGCCCCAAGCGAACATTGGTCAGCGACGAAGCACCTGGGCCGATGACTGCCGATTCATTGTTCATGTTTATTATTGAATAAATCGTCAGAGAGAAGAGTGGAATCGCCCACTGTAGGTACGCTAAATAGGGGAAGTCAGAGTTGTCAATTCTCATTCGATTCACGGTCGATTCGGGCAACAATTTTGATTCGATTCTGCTCGCTGAATCAAATGAGAATCGAACGGTAACCATGCCCGACCCGATTCTGAACTCGATTCTGGGGTCGATTCTGGACCATCAAACCGTGCCGTCATAAGAATCGGCCCAGAATCGAGTCCAGAATCGAGGAGTTCCTCCTCCTCCGGTCCTCCGGAGGAACTCCGCAGAATCGGCCCAAAAAGTCGATTCTTGTACAGTCGATTCTGTGTCGATTCTCGCCCCAGAATCGAATCTGGAATCGGACTCTGAATCGACGCAGAATCGAGTACTCTGACTTCCCCTAATAATAATATTGCCGGGCCCACGCGGAACTGAACTCAAGGGGATCCCGATGGTTCCGCACACGAATTCCCCCATTGAACATTATTTTGTTTAATCACACTCGGGCCGCAGGCTTGAGTCGGTAAATATTCAGTTCAATCCAGTCAACCATGACCATGCAAGGGTGCACTTCAAATTTACCAGTATTGTACTTTTTGTAGACAGACACTCAAAATTCCAACCGAAAAAAAAGAAATCCATCTGGGCCGTTTACCGTATGGGGGCGGGACTTCAGACATATTTTAAACAAGCCACCTCTCGCCATTTGTGTTATACAAGCTGAAGACGCAATGCAACGACCTTGCAACGGATTTCAACAACGAACTACAATGGCAGTTTTCTCGCAAAGAAGGTGATGCGAAAGTCTTCAGTTTTCTGTGGATCTGTGAATTCACAGACTAAGATTCACAGTCGAATTTTGGATCTTTGGAGAACGAGAACTGAGCCGGCAGAGACAAAAGAGATTGAAGAGACTGAGACCCGTGAGTCTTGAGGGATTCAAACCCACACCGAGCACCGACAAACGCGCGCAACTTCGTCTACGTTCGAGACCATTTTCTAGCCTTCTGGGTACTGGATAATTACGGATAGGGCCGTAATCATTACGGCGAATTACGGATTCCCACCGTACCGTAACCGTAACCGTACTGAGTTTCCACGAGCGTCTTACGGTTACGGTACGGATACGATATGGTCATTACGGCCGTAATACGACCGTAAATACTGAAATAAATTCGAAAGGTGCATATTTTCATTCCTTGGTGGAGAATACAAGGAAGGAAATGAATTGAGTTGGTGTCTTGACCCAGGAACTTGAAAACCAATGCATTGAGATCTCAAACACCGCTTCAGACGCTATGATGAACTCACCTTCCTAATGAGGAACTATACACAGGTACTCAAGATTTCAGCTAGAATGACCTGAGATGTTGCTGGCAACCGTCTCAGAGTGGCCCTCAGTGTCGGTGAGTTGTGCACCAAAAATCCCTGTGGTTATAATTTGCGGGCGCATCTGTGCCGAACCATTGCGGGCTGATGGCGCATCTGATCGTGTGCGGCCAGTGAAAAAATCCCTCGGCGAATGCGGTCGCCATGTTGCACGGACCGCACGGTGCTATCGAGGGCTACCGAGGCCACGCCGAGGCCGTTTCGGAATCGAACCATACTCATGGATTTATGGTCGTAAGGTACGGACCGTAATCTTACGGGCCCTTACGATATACGCTACGGTACCGCCCGTAACCGTATAAAAATGCCGAAGATCCTATACGGTTACGGGTCCGTATACCGTATAAACGTACCGTATTACGATGATTTACGGTTACGGTGGGGATCCCTATGATTAGAGTGCCAGTGAGGACTTGCGATCTCGCGAAAAAGAATTGTCAGCCAGTATAGACATCG
This sequence comes from Mycena galopus ATCC 62051, assembly GCA_014925785.1. NCBI lineage: Eukaryota > Fungi > Basidiomycota > Agaricomycetes > Agaricales > Mycenaceae > Mycena > Mycena galopus. Next base: position 35,232 of record WIQG01000643.1, on the reverse strand, counting down.
GCGGGGGGGCAAGCATCCCAAGAGGATGCTAAACTAAACGCCGTTGGATGGTTTGCGTTCCTTTATTCATTATTGTTCTACATGCTTGGTTGCCGTCTTGTTGCGACTGGCCATGACATATTCGCACACGAAGTACTGAAGATGTTCTTAGATCTCCACACTGCCGCTTGAAGGCTTTTTTACGTCGCCAAAATCGAGCAAAGCGTGCATTTTTGCACGGGCCGGACCGACATCGGAGGACGCTGAGAACAGTGAGATGGACTTATCAAAACAATCACAAGGTGCGTAAGTCACAGCGAGGCGAGGCGACAATTCCAGGACCGATTCTGGAATCGATTCTGGTCGAGTTTCGACTCCAGAGTCGAAACATCGATTCTGCGTCGATTCTCATTGACTTCCCCTATTGTCCCGGAATCCGGTGGTACACCATGACGTATGTCTTCATAAAGGTGCTGACACCGCCGAGATTTCGCCTCGGAAGGATAGGAGGGGCAAAAAGCGGAGACTCAACAACTCAGTTGACGAACCATCGAGTTGTTTACTTCCGTCCGTTCTTGTTCACGGCAATGTCATCGGAGGACGAAGGAACCTAGCCGAAGATGCCGCAGCGATGGCCGTGGCAAGCATCAAAACCGACTCCCGGTATCTAGAAAGGCCTAGTGCAAGCCTAAACCGCTCGAGCTCGGAAGCGTAAATCATCCGTGGACGCCTATATTATGGTCGTGAACCTAGCGTACTCGCTAGACTCTGCCCTCAACAGCAACACCTCATGTGTACGCTTCATCATTCTTGTCTATGTTGACTCCAGCCTAACCGTGGTTCATTTCATAGCTACAGATAAATCAGTTCGTCCAGGTCGTGCGTCCCATTTACCATATCTGACCTCACTGCTGCTCTGAAATAAATTCCACCCAAGAAAAGGGCCTGACCCTCGCAAGTGGCACTTTCTATCCGGCAGTACCTGTGGCGAGCACTGGATCACAGGGAAACCCCAAACCTGTGCCTCTGGGTCTGTATCAGACGCAGAGGCTACAAAAGTCTGCCGCACGTAAGGACAAGCCTCATAACGGGGGAGACAAAAGCAGCAAGGACCAGTCTCAGTCAGGGTCAAAGGGAGCTAATTGATAATATGATTCTTAGGTTGTGGATATGCAGACGTGATCTTTAGTATAGGTAGAATACGAGAATCTTTTTCCTTACTAGCCTGTTTGCGATGCAGCCATTGATTCGCGTTGCGTCATCTGGTGGCTCCGCCCGCTAAAAATACCCACGGATGGCTGTCGGAACCGTTGGGAATAAATTTAGCGCAGTGGAGCCATCAAGTCGCGCAACGCAAATCAGCCACTGGGTGGCTCCAATGGCTGCATCGCAAACACTCTACTAATCCGATATCATTTGGAAAACAAAAGAGGGCGCATATCGACGCAAAAGCTGTGAAAGAAATGAATGCAGAATCTTTGATGGAAATATCGCTTACCGATGCTGGCACCTAAGCGCAGATATGTAAATCCTAAGTACGCAGTGATGCGCAATTTTAATTTATGCCCAGTTTCAACTCTGTCGCCTCACCACCGTTGCAGTAGTTGGTCCGGCGCTCCTCAACAATTCACGCAGGCGCCAATTTCGTCTGGATTCGACGCAGCCTCGCTTGACCGGAACAACCTTACCTCGGGATCCAATAATTATATACGTGCTCTTCTGTTTCCGACAACGATTCAATTCGAGCATCGATCACAGCTGCCTGGCAATAAATATAAATGCAATAAATATAAATCATGGCGGCAAGTGTCAGGATGCGGCTGCGCTGCGAAGGAAGCAATAGTCATGAAGCCACAAAACAGGGAAAGAACGCGAGGACGGATCTTTTTCTGTTTCTGACAGCGATTCAATTCGAGCATCGATCACAGGTGCCTGGCAATAAATATAAATGCAATAAATATAAATCATGGCGGCAAGTGTCAGGATGCGGTTGCGCTGCGAAGGGAGCAATAGTCATGAAGCCACAAAACAGGGAAAGAACGCGAGGACGGACCTTGGCGTCGAAGCGCTTCTGCTATGTGGACTCGGGGTTACGCTGCATAACATTGGAGGACGGCGCAAGCAGGAGAAAACAAGCACGGCATGTGAGAAGGTACGAAAAAAGTTTGCGAGCCGGCATCAAGTCGAGTGCTGCCGTCGATGCGACGTGCTAACTTAAAGCGAGAAGTCGAGATGATTGGCTGGTCAGCGGGAGCGTGGAAACTGGTCAACTCTCGCCCGACGTATACGAACTTGCGAATCCTACGGGCCCCGCAGAGAGGTTGTATAATTCTGCACGAGTATTCAATCGTCCTACAGCGAGATGGACATCAACAGGAGGAGAGAGCTTCATGTCGGGGTCATAGGTGCTGGGATAGGTGGTCTGGCCGCCGCAATTTCAATTGCAAAGGCTGGTGCCAAAGTCACCGTTCTGGAGGCCGCTGAAGAGCTGGGAGAAGTATGACTTGCTTGTTTCGTTCCCTAGCCCTGTCGGATCTATGTCGCTAACGCGTCTTCTCTCAGATTGGAGCTGGCATTCAAATGACGCCCAATGCGTCCCGTCTCCTTATCAGCTGGGGCGTCGACAAAGAAATTGGCGATGACCTGGTCCGCTTCGAGGAGCTGAACATGCGACGAAAAGACGGAACGAAAATTGGTTATACGCTCATCAAGCGGGTTGAAGATGCGTGCGGTAGCCCTTGGTGGGTTGTGCACCGGCATCATCTCCACACCGGCCTCGCAAAAGCCGCGAGAAGGGAAGGGGCCGATATTGAGATCCAGAGCCGGGTGAAGAGTGTGACATGGCCAAAGGACTCTGCCATCGGAAGCAGCAAGGTCAGAGTCGAGACCGAGAGAGGAGAAGTCCACCACTTTGACCTGGTAATCGGTGCCGACGGCGTCCAATCCATCGTCCGCCGCACCCTCTTCCCCCACGTGACGCCCACACCGCCCACCACCAACGCGGCCTACCGGGCCATTGTCCCCTTTTCGCAAATCGCTCACGATCCCATAGCCCGCGAGCTCATCGGCGGGCCCGGCGGTGAGAAACGCAGCATGGAAGTCTGGATGGCGCCCGGCAGCTACATCATCTCGTATCCCATCTCTGCCGGTAAGGATTTCAACATGGTCCTCTCGCACCACCGCCCGTCGCCCGTCTCAAAGGTCGAGTACATCGACATGCAGGAACTGTACGACGAATACAAGGATTACGACCCCAGGATCAAGCGCATCGTCGACATGATCCCCGAGGCGCAGCGCTGGCCACTGCTGGTCACGGGTCCGCTGCCGCGCTGGAGCAACGAGCAGTGTAACGTCGTGCTGATGGGCGACGCGGCGCACAGTATGACCAACCACATGGCGCAGGGCGCGGCCACGAGCATGGAGGATGGCGCATTCCTGGGCACTCTGATCAAGCATTACCTGAACGGCAGACTGCCAGACCTCAAAGTGGTGATACAGCTGTATGAGGAGCATAGGATGCCCCTTGCAGATGTCAAACAGCAGGTCAGCTTTTTGAACGGCGCGATCTGGATGTTGGATGGAGACGACGCGGAAAAGAGGGATGCGACGATGGAGCCGGAGCTCAGGGGGGTGGCGGAGCAAGGGAGGTTGCTGAGAAGTGCGAATCTGTACGGAGATCCAGCGTGCGTGGCGGCAGTGTACGGTTATGATGTCGTAGGCCATGCAGAGTGGGCAGTTGGTGAATGGTTGCGAGAGAAGATGGTAGGGATTGCGAGTCTGGGCGAGAAAGGGGGCTGGGGAAAGGCGGAGGGTCGGGATGAATTGGCAATTGGTGGAAGGGAAAGGTGGACGTGGATGGGTTGGTTCACCGGTGAGGGTTGGGATGGGAAAAGAAAGTCGAAACTGTAGCAAATGCCAATGGTCATGCCGTGGGATTTTGTTGGCATCAGCAAGCATTCCCGATTAGGGCACGCTGTTTAAATCGTGGAGACAGCCAAGAGACAGCCAAGAGACAGCGGTATCGGAGCCGTATACCGGAGGTGCCGAAAGCGCTTGCGTGTCTCGGCTTTACCCATGGCAGGAATACAAAGTGCCTCCCAGACGACGACACTTGCGTCAGCGACGCGCAAGCTTCAAGTTCGGCCAAGTACTTCCAAAACTATTTTGGATTTCATCCACCTGACCCCCTGGTTCTGTTTAATTACCGAGCCATTTTCTGCACACCGGTGCCGGGGTTTTTTGGCACGCCGGACTCCTGTATAAAATCTGGGGCGGGATTCGTCTTTTTCGTCATTCTGGCCCACAACGTTTGAGCAATGTGCCCTGGACGCCAACGTTAACTTTCGCAATGCCAGATTGGATGTCACTGTGGGCTATTTTCGCTCGGGGCTGACCAGCAACTTCCTTTCACTGTCCTTCAAAATCAGCATGTCGGCAAAATGGCTCAGGTTCTCAGTCGCTTCTGTGGTGAAGACGTCCAAACTTCCCTAGTTCAGTTTACTACAATCAACTGACTGGAATTCCAGTCCAAGATGCTACAATTCTCTTCTCGATACATTGATCAAGTACAACAAACTTGGGGCCGCAAATGCAACCGGCGCTACCGCTACAAAACCAGTCAAGCCTTCTTCCTTATTCCTTACAGCTCAACCTCAACCTCTGACCCGTTCATGCGGCTCCTGAAACGGAACTCCCAACATGTGGAAAATCTCCTGCTCCGTTTCGGACGCCACGATGTTTCCTGTCCTATTTTTAGTATCGAAGGACGCATTGAGAATACCGAAAAAAACTGACCCGTATTGAGCTTCACCGTCCGATTCCTGGGATCGCGCACGACGCCCGCGAACAGCCCCTTCTGGTTCAACGAATACCCGAGCCGGTTCGCCTTGTACCGCATCGCGCGGTTGAACTGCATTCCCCCAAAACCCGTGAGTCCATCGAGCCATCGGACGAGGAAACAAAAAAGGCGAGGAGCACGCACGATGTCATCCCCCGTATAATAAAGCAACGCCGCGCCCCTCGACTTCCAAGGTACGGTCAAGAAATCGATCCTCCTCCTCCGGGACCCAAACTGCGGCAGGTGGCACAGCCCACGATAAATCGCCTCCTCGTCGAACGGGTCCTCCGGCAGCGCCAAATCCTCCGTGATGATCTTCGCCTCGTGGAGCGCCTTCAGCAGGTGGTGCAGGATCCTCGCGTGCGTCCGCCCGTCGTCCGGGCAGCGCGTGATCATGATGTCGATGTCGCCACAGTCTGCTTTGCCGCTGTCGTTGAAAAACCTAAGCGCAGGTTCGGAAGGGAAGAAAGTGAAGGACGAACCGCCGGTAACTTCCCATGATGTGCACCTCGAGCTTCGGATCAATCCCAAGCGCTGACGACCAATGGTTTAGGGAACATCGCCGACGGAACTGGTAGAGAAAGTGAGCATACCGATGGGTTTGATGATCTCGAAGAGCGCCCCCGCTTCTTCTCGGGGCATGCGATCGTTGATGTCTGAAGCACCGGTTGTAGTCTATTCAAAATGAGAACGCAGTCGACTCACCATCGTAAAACTCGATCCCAATCTTTTGCGCGTCCGTCAAGGTGACACCGCCCTTGCCCGCCTTGAGGTCCTCGAGACTGCGACACCCAGCCGCGTACCATTTATATGCAGTAGTTTGACCTGCATCGGTGACAGTGAGGACCCCTCCACGATTAAATTTAGAAGAATGCAACAGACCAACTCCATATATCCCTTGGAATAACTTTCGTATCTGAACGTCCGCGGTGTTTTCGTATCCGATGCGCCGTAAATCGCCCGTCTCGATGATTTCCATTATCTATACCGTCTCTTGTCAGTCCAAGCAAACGAATGCCTTTAGAGGGTTAGTTACCTTGAGCGCGGTCTTGTCGCCGACACCGCGGATGCTCCGAGCCTCATTGAACGTCTTGATGCGCTTGGGATGATTTCTCAGCGCTCGTAAGCCTGAATCCAGCAAACAGAAATCAGAATAATTCGTCCAGTGGAATCGAATGACGTAGTTAGCGCTCACACTTCTGATAAGAGAACGCCCGCCAATGATCATCCATCCCGGGCTTTGCTTTGTGCAACAGCATCAGCTCTTCCAACTAAAACCATTGGGAAAAAGTCCGTTGAGCTTCCACGCAAAAATTAAACGAGCTGGCGAAAAGAGCGCAAACCTTCTTCACGATGAACTCATTTGGCCCGTTCTTCCGCTGAACCTCCTTGCTGTCGACGGTCCAGCCCTCAGACGTAAGGTTAGAACAACGCACGTACACACACAGCGGCGAACAGAATTGAACACACCGTCCGTTTGGGTGCGGGACCATGAGGAGCCTCATTGTCAGAATCCGAAGGAGCTTCCTCCACGTCAGTTTCATCTTGGTCTTCGTCCTCGCCGTGGCGGGCGAACTGCACGTCAAATAAAAACACATAAATTATTTGGGTTGAACTTTGACCCACGTCATTATCCCGATCAGCCCTGGCTTGCGCATAAAACTCCGCTAAAGGGTCATCAGAAGGTTCCGTTTTCACGCCCGAGGAAGAGGCGGCTTTCTGGTTATGGCTCGGGGATGACGGCGGAGAGGGGAGCGGACCATGCGCTTGGTGAATTGGCTTCTGACCAGCTTCGTGCTCGTCGTCTTCAGAGTCGGGAACAGATTGCTCGCGCCGCTTCGGCTGCTTTTTATCTTGAGTGAAAGCACTACGCAAACAAATTGAATCAAATGATGTGAAAGGACGCGGGGGTAACGCACGAGATGTGACTCAGGTCGGCGCTGGCGTCTCCAGCAACCCGTTCTTTACCCTTACCCTTGATCGGATTCCGGGCGGGCATGTCGAGTGGTGGGATCCGTTCAGAGAATGCCGCATAATCCCAAAGCGGCCCAGGTTCTCCCGATATAAAACCAGATACCACCCACGTCCATTTCACGATGGGAATGTGGGCCGGCAACTGATTCATCTTTTGAAGTCCCAGGGCGCGGAGTGTCGGACCCTGCGAGGCTTCCGATATTACGTGGGTGACCAACGAGCTGTCGAAGACGGGAAAGAGGCTGCCGCCGTGTTTCACAATCTAAACCAATCACAATTCATTTCACGCCTGGCCAGAGATGAAAACCCCACCAGCTTCATGCGACCCATTGTGGTCTCCGAGGCCCAGGTCATGTCGCCGCCGGTGTAGAATATATTCTTGCCCTTCAGGAATTGATCGTATTTGCGGCGAGGCTTTGCCGCTGGATCCGGAGGCTCGTTGATTTCGTCATTGAGCATTCGAGCGTACTCGTTGGGATACATTTTGATTTTCTCCTTTTTCTTCCCTTTCTTCACAGGCACCGGTTTCACATGGGCCGCAGGTTGAGGTTTCTTCAGCTTCGCACTCGACTTGGTCGTTATGGGTTTACGGCTCGGTTCAGGCGAAGACGGCCTAGACGACGATACTGATATGATGGATGATTCGTCTCCCGAAATGGGATCGCTCGGTCCCGCTTTACTCGGTCCAGCGACATGACGAGCTGGCTTCGAAGCATCCCTGAGGAGTTTCTTATCACGTTTCATCATGGAATGCTTTTCCATACGCTCCTTCATCTGCAGGAACATGGTTGAGCCAGCAGCTACCGTCGGCTTAGGCGGCTGAGTTGAGGTTGCTTCCGGTTCGAATCGCGAAACCAAGACAGAGAAATCTGGCTCTTCGATCGGTGAGAGGGTGGAGAGGTCGATTATTGAAGAAAGTGGAGCCGGTGGAATCTTCACCGACGGACGGACAGCTTTATCGAGTGACTTGGGCTTTTTCGACGGCGGCTTCTTCGATTTTGACGGTGGCTTTGTCGACACGGGTTCCCTGCGTCGTGGAAGATTCACTGAGGACTAGGCAAGAAGCTGCGTAGCTGCGTGTTGCACTCACGGAGAGACATCGATGCGCGAGGGTGGCACAAGACCTGCATCGATCGCAGCCTTCTTACGAGCGGGTTTATCTGGCTTAGTGGGAGACTCCTTTCGTTTTAAAATAGCTGAATTATTATCGTCATCGGGAGATATTTGTGGAATGGGACTCGGGCGAGGTGAGGTACGTATTGAGGTTGAGGAGGGAGCGGGAGCATTTCTGCGCGGAGATGTCCGGGTGGGCATCGGAGACGCAGGATACCTGGTGGAGAGCTGAGCACTGCGAGAAATAAATCGAGGTGATACGATGCAAGCGACTGACATTGGGTCATCATCGATGGACGCGCGCTTGTCCGAATTGCTGCCAGGAAGTGCAAGTGATCCCAAAATGGATGTATTGCGCATATCGCTGTGGCTGATGTCAGTGGCATAACTTCTTCTCAAAGAACGAATGACCACCTTGGGAGCTGGAGCGCGTTGGTAGGAACTTCACGCCCCGCATGGACGGAATCCGGGGGTGGCGTATCTTCTGAGACTTCGAGAGACACATGATACAAGTCTAGAGAGCTGCCAGTGCATCTGATATCAGTCTTGGTCTAATTAGACGGCAATATGCCTTCATACTTCGAGGCCTGGGCTCTTCGTGCTAAAAATTCGTCTTTATCATCTTCAGGCTCATTCATACGGAGATCTTGAGCCTTGAAAAACGCGTCAATGTCGATGTCGAACATACTGCTCTTGGGTCTTGGACCCCTCAGACGCGACTATGGCGCCACGGTGGACGTTGAGGAGAAACGAGCTACGTTACGTGACTCAGTGACACAGCGCGAGTCAAATCAAACCGAACGAGCCGATCAGATGCCACTTGAACCGGACCATTTGGGGAGGACCCACAACCCCTGCCGAGTGGGTTAGCCGAAGAAGTAAAGGTATTGCAGTGTGCTGAGGTTGGAACTGAAAATATCTGGACACTATCAAAGACATTTTTTCTTTAAAAGGAACGTTCCAAAACGATCATTGGGTGCTCAGGCTGTCTCACGGCGTCTTAATCTCAGTCCACACTCGCGGCTGACTCCGTCATCCTAGTATTGGCGCCAGAGATGAAACCGCCTTATAGAAATCGAATCAACATTTTAGGGTGATCACGGACCTCTGGATCGGATGCTTTCTGACGTTTTGGTTTCTCGACTTCCCTCGATCGCTATCTCGTCCTGCAGGGCGCCTAGGGACTTCAAATGGAATTGTTGTAGTGCAGGATTGGTCTGCAGGGTTCCGTGAGGATCGGCCAAGGATCGGCCCTTTGCGGTTAAAAGCCTCGTCATTTGTCCATGACATTCAGCGTTTCCCCGCGGAAACTCTCTTGATCTCGCCTCGTCTACACGATGTCTCGGGACGACCACCCCCACCACCAAGACCAAGAACCCGCTCCCGACGAAGGTCTTGAAGACGCCTCCGACCCAGAGTCCGAGCACGGAAGTTCCTTCCCTGGAGCAGAAACCGTGGACTCCGAGTTCGAGGAATTGTCCTCAGAAGATTTTCCGACCTATTTCAGTGAAAGAGATGGTCGGCTCTTCCATTCTCATGGTAGCTCGCCGTATCCACTTCCAGTCGATACGCCCGAGCAAGAAGTACGCACTGTTCACTCATTTTATTCTCTCGAATTTACATCGCTAAGTAATATCATTCTTTCAGAGGATGAAAGTCCAGCATCAGGCTCTCTTCGAGCTGATGAGAGGCTATTATCCACAGTCTTGCCCAGTGCCAGAAGTTCTGGCTCTGGGCGAAGACCCCGACAGACAGAAGTTCGCATTGGATTTGTGCACAGGGACAGGGATATGGTATGCTCGCCCATATCGTTAGACGCTCTGATTTTCTCTCTTTGCGCCCTCCGCAGGACTATGGACGTGGCTTACCATTTCCCCCACGTTGCTTTCCGTGGGCTGGACATCGGTAGGCATTCGTTCTGCTCGAATTTCTAGCCACTGATTTCCTCAAGTCCCTATTGCGACCAGATACCCGCGGGCCAATGTGCAGTTCACTCTTCACGACGTCAACACTCCCACGGACTGGGCGGCGGGCACTTTCGACTTGATTCACGCGCGCTCCGTGACCATGGCGGTGCGTGTGCCTCCGCGTCCCCTCATTTCCGTGCTTACGCCGCACAGGTGACCGTCTACCCCGCGCTCATCCTCGAAGTCATCCGCCTCCTCCGCCCGCGCGGGCTCTTCCTCTCCGGTGAATGGGGCCGCTACGCCGGCTTCGACCCCGCCCACTCGCCGGACAGCAACCCAGAGACGGACGCCCCCGCCCACACCGCGTTCTTCGAATATCTGCATGCCGCGCTCGCCCTGCGCGGCTTGCACCCCGTCGCCCCGCCCGTCGCCCCGCTCCTCGCCCACACCGGCGCCTTCGACGAGATCACCCCGAGGGAATATCATATGCCCCTCGGGCCCTGGCACCCCGACCCCGCGATGAAGCGCCTCGGACGCGCGTTCCGGGCGGCGTTCCTGCGCTACATGGACAGCGTGCGCCCGATGCTGACCGACGCCGGGATCGTTCCCGCGGATGAGCTCGACGCCGTGTACCAGGATGTGCGCCAGGAGCTGCGCAATGTCGAGGGCTTGCACTGCATCTTTTATACCGTCCATGCGCGCAAGATTTAGTGTCGTCACGGTGTAGCTCAGTGAATACGGCGTTTGATAAAAGTTTGTCCCTATTTAATTTTGAATAAGCTGCAAGACGGACCGGACGCCAACCGTCGGCCCCGAGATTCGACGTACCGAGTGAACACCTTCCACCCTCACCTGCATCCGTGCCATTGCACTCGCATAATTAGTCCACAGATATTCGTAGCCACGTCTAAGCGCGGGTTTGGCTGATGCACATTCTGCCAGCGTAGCGGTCACTCAAAGGTCCACGCCCACCGAAAGGTATGGCTTGGCAGCGAGGAAGGAACGGCCGTCGGCGACAAAAATCGAAGTGGGACTGCAGATGATGATCATCCGTCAGTGGCTGGGCCTTGTTATAAACCTGGAGACATTTTATCACGTACAAGCCAAGCCATAAAAAGTACATTGATCATCGATGGGTATAAATGTCTACGAAAACTCACGAAACACCGTCCCAAACAGCCAACCCCGTAAAGAACGCGCCAAGCGAAACAACTGCGCCGACATACGCTGCGCCCTGCACGCCGACTCTTGGGAGCACAATCGGCGCGTGCAAAACAGCGAGCAGGAGGTGCGTCGCCGTCGCGAGGGTCACGAGACCCCACCGGACGCCACCGGGACCGAACTGCGACGCGCCGAGGAGGAGGAACAGCCCGATGGAAAGCAGCAGCGAGTTGACGCGTTGGAGGCACGGGATAAATGCCGGGATACGCTGATATAAATCACAATCAGCATCTGCGCGACAAAGCATGGGGGGCGCTAACTATCAGGGGGAGCCCAAAAACATCCTCAAGCTCCTCGCGGGCTTTGAGTGCGATGAGTTGTTCCAGGTCTTGGTCGATCTCGGCGTCGGCGTCCGGGGCGGGGCGGCGTGAAGGGAGAAGGGGGGTGCGTTCCGGATCGCTTGGGGGGGTGGACAGGGGAACGAGAACGTCGCGGTAAAGTGCCAGTCCCGCGTAGCCCTGATGCACGCTGGCCACGGCCTCCGCAGCAGCCCAGCCCAGGGCAGCCCACCAGACACGCCGGAACGCAGAGTCTTTCCAAGTAGGGTGTGCATACAGAGCGTGGTGATGAACGAGAAGAAGAGCGAGGGTGAAGATGCGTGCCGCGACAGCGAGTAGGGTTTGGACAGTCGTCGAGAGGAGGGTCGCGGGAAGGGGAAATGGTATTAGAACCGCAGACAACGTGTATACCGGGTTGCGGAGGAGGTGGGTGAGAGAATAAAGAGCGACTGAGGCTAATATTTCGAGAAAAGGAAAGGGGAGGATCGCCAAGTATGGATAGGTCGGCGGATGGGGCTTTGGCCAGCGGTACGCGACATAAGGAAGGACGGCAAGGAGGACAAAGGCAGCTAAAGCCGTCAAGGGGGCCAGCGTATAGAGCGCGACCAGGCGTGGGTACGAGCCTACGAGGGGTTTACAACGAACTGGCGAAAAAAAGAAGAGTTTTACCTTTATAAAAACCCTGCTCCTCGAGCAGCATCTCCTCCTCCAATTCCCAGTCAACATTTTCCGACTCATTGTCTTCAGGGACACGATTCAAAGCGCTTCCACTTCCACTTGCACTGTCGACTCGACGAATTCTTTCTGGGCTCGACCGGAGTGGCATTGAGGACATGGCGCGTAAAATGCAGGGAGTAGTGGCACCAGTGGAAGCATAAAAGGTGTGATCCAAGTGCCTTTAGAGGGGTGCCGACTTTGCGGCCAGGATGATGTAGCGCGGAGTCGCGCAAGTCATCGTCATCAGTGTTTGCAATTGCGTCTCGGAGGTTATATAGATTCTGATCAGTGATCACCGCCTCGCATCTACTATAGCCAGTACTATTGGTGCCAGGTGGGCCCAGCACATCGCGAAATTAGCTCAGAGATGCCGGTCGAGAGAAGTCAACCTAGTCAGCTTTTGTGGCCTGCTCAAGGCCCCGTGGTTCTGCCCAGATCAGCAAAGTCCAGCCCAAGTCCGACTGGTTTGGGCAAGTCAAAAGAATTCTGCCATTCACTGTCAGAACTGTACCTCTGCAGACTGCGCAGACTGTCACGAGGTCCAACCCCAACGTTTTCGGGCCAATTTCGAGGATTCTTTCTCACAGAGCCTCCGTTTGTGGGACCTTGCGACTATTTTCACCTTCCAGGTCCACTAACTTGGAGGCAGTTCACCGGCTTGAAGGGACGTGGACGTTAGGACCGACCCAGAGCTCTGCTGACCTTAAATTACGTGTAAACTTGTAAGTGCATGACTCTCAGCCGCTCCAGGACCACTATCAGCGGATTCTCCGTCAAACGCGTTTCCCTTGTGGTCGGTGTGGGTTCAATTTCCTCGAGGCCCAGTATACGCGCCAGGTGCTTTTGTTGCACCTCCCGGTCGCACTAACGTTCTTCTATCATATCGCATGGCTTGAATACAGAATCCAGGATCTTTTTGCACCCTGTATCTGGATAGGATGTACTGATAGCAACCTAGACCTTGGGTTCACCTTCCCGTCAAATTTTTTTTTTCCCGCTATGCGAACGGCTTACATATTGCCAAGATTCAAGACGCAAAAGAAAAAGCTCCCGACCTGGCAATATTCCACCTCGAAATGCTCGGTTGGAAAGAGCGAGTTTTGAGCATTGAAGCGCAGCCACCCAGCAGCGCAGGAAGCCACCAGAATAATGAGAGGAGCAATTTTCATTCTTTTATATGCTTTTACTGTACATTTTTTGTTCACTGCTGCAATCCTTTCACACTCGCCGTCGTCACAACACCGTCCAGTGGCATCGACTGCGCACTGGCAAGATCGCTCCTCCACGCCTCCACCATTGCCTTCGCCTCCACCAGCGGCACCTCCCCATGGCGCGTGCCCACCGTAATGTGCAGCCGCCGCCTCACCTCATCGGGCAGCGCCTTAACGAACTCCACCCCACTAGGCTGCTCGGACGCGACCTCATCCACCGTCACCGCCATGACCCGCTCGTTCCACACGACGTGCCCCAGTCGGAGGCTGAACACCGGAGTGCTGACATCATGCAGCGCCTTGCACCGCGCCCACAACGCCGCCGCATCCCCCTCACCCGTCGTCTCCGCCGCCTCCAGCGCGTTCTGGTGCACGACCGTCACATGTGGCCGTGTCACCACGCGCCCCGCGCCCTGCAGCGCGCTCCAGAACGGCACGTTCGCGAGCACCGGCGCGAGCAGCGGCTCGAGCGCCACCTCGGGGAGGAACGCAAAGTAGCGCGGCGCCTTCTCCGCCTTCTTCCCCTTCTCCCCGCGCGCATTCTTCTGCGTCGGCGCATATCCCCTCACGCGCTCCAACGCCTCCTCCACCTTCTCCGGCGCAGGCTCTGGCAGCCCCAGCACCCTCACGCACGCGCCCACCGCGCGCCTCACCGCCGCCTCCAGCCCCTCCACCACGTCCATGTCGACCACCGCGTCGACCTCGCTCGGCGCGAGCGGCTCGGCCTTGCTGAGGAACATCCGCAGGACGGCCTCGTGTGCGTTCGCCTCGTCGGGCCGCAGCGTCTGGTGGTTCGCGCCGCGCTGCGCGATGCGGTCGGCGCAGACGCGGTGCACGGCGGCGGCGGGCTGGGTGTCGACCGCCCAGTTGAGGGCGAGGAGGCGGACGCGGGGCGAGGACGTGCTGATGGCGTCGCGCAGGGCTTGCCGGTGCTGTTGCAGGTGGTTGTTCCTGTAAAGCATTGGATTAGTTAATTCAATATAACTTGGAGGTCAGAAACAAAAGCAGCGTTGATGACTTACTTGTCCGCGATGACGACGTCGTGGGTCTTGAGCAGGTTCACGACGTTCTTAATAAAGATCGGGGCGGCTTTTTTTGCGCTCACATCGTCGCTCTGAGTGTGCCCAAAGCCGAAGATGTGAGAAAGCGCGACCGCGACCGCGGTTTTACCTGCAATCCAGTGAGTCTAAGCCACTGGCGCAGAAAGACCTTCATACCACACCCGGGAATCGCCACTGGGACGATGATGGTCTTTCCAAAGTTCGCAGTGGCTGCCGGCACTTTCGCCTCTTCCTTGCCCTTTGCCCGCAGCGCCTTCTTGCCTTGATCGGTCTCGAGGTACGCAAGAAAACGCTCGCGCACCGCGACGATGCCCTTGTTGTTATTGTACTCCGCAAAGGCCGCGGGATCGCGCCGGATCTCCTCGATGACCCAGCGCGCGTACGCCCGCGTCTCCACGCGAAGCATCTTGCTCTTAGGCAGCGAATCAACGCTCATACCGTCCTTGCCCTTGGCCGTGCCCGTGCCCTTGCGCATACTGAGCAGTGCCTTGGTCACCTCGCGCCAGTCACGGTACATCATGTACGGCTCGTCGAACTTGACCTTGAAGAAAAATGACGAGCCAATCGGGTACGGCGGGGCGCTGCGCGGGGACGCGGAGGGGGGCGGGGTGCCGACCTGCGTGCGGACGACGAACCCCTCGACGGGGACGCCGTTCCACGCGCCGGTCTTGCCGACCTGAGAGGTGAACTCGCGCACGGCGGCAACGGTGGGAAGCTCCGTCGACGCGGTCTTGATGAATCCCCACTCGTCAGCAAACGCGTCGATGACGGCGTGCGGCTGCGTCTTGAAGGCTTTGGTGCTCTCGTTGAGGCCGTGAAGGTGCAGGCCCGTCATTTCGGCAGGATATGCGAGTACGTGCTCCTCGAAGGAGTCGTCGCACAGCTGTTTTATGACCGTGAGTATGAAATAAATTCAAAGGCGGAGAGTTTCAAACACCTCTGCGACAGCTGTCCAATTCTTCTCCCAAAGCACCCCAGCCAGGTCAGCCTCGGTGCGGCCCTTTTGGGCGAGGTACTTGCGCAACCACGCCTCGCCTGCCTGCGCGTGGCTGAGCTTGTCCTTTTCCTTGGCCGGCCCCACAGCGTGCTTGGACGTGATGAGCAGCTTTTCTGGCGTCAGGGCCGCGATAAAGATGATGCATCCGTTGCTCTTGAGCGAAAGGGTGTACGGCGCCGTTGTGTGCGTCTCCAGCGCAGCCCACTTGCATCCAGGTCACCGCCAGATTCATCTGACAAAACACATAGACGCACAGTAGACCACCCGACCTCGCCGATATTGAAGAACTTGTCGTACCCGCGTGCGATGATGCGGTATTGCCCGTCTGGTTGCTTCAGCGAGAACACGCCGCGGGCAAGAGTGGGAAACGGGGAGGGAACGACGTAGTACTTGTGTTCAGCCATCTTCCAGCTCGTCACCGAGATATTGGGGTCCGCAGGGGCTGCGTACTTGGAGGAACGGACGAGCTTGGGGTTGGAGGCGGAAAGATCCACGAGTTTCTGGATTAACGCGGAATCTTCGGCGGCTGCAGGATGGGCCATGGCTGCGAACCTGCGAGAGGCACTGAGCCCCGGGCGCAGGCCCTGCTGAGAGATTGCCCGTAGAATTTTGGCAGCAGGAGAGCCCAGCTAGAGGTATTACAGCCCGAAAAAACAACTGCTGCCAGTAGTGGAAGAACCGTAGATTGTGGTTGAAGGGAAGAAAGTCTTATTTGGAAGCCCGCTGATGCATTTTCATTCTCCGCTGGACCTAGGCGCGGCAACAAGTTGGACTCTGCGGCGACATTCCACTCGCATGGCTCTCTACAGGATAGAAGCCCTCGTACTTGCCTGGGGCTTTCAGTCCATCCCAGTAAAGGGTTTAAATTACACATACTTACAGCCAAATTTACTCGTCGAGACGCGACTCATAAGACTTACTCAGGCTGTGATCTTGACTTGTGGATCTTCTCAAGTACCGTCTGGTCTGCTACAGCTGAATACTTACTTGCGGCGACCTCATATTTCCTGTCCCGGCCCATCATAGCGACGATACCCATGAATATCACGGCAACTTGGGCGTTAGCAGAAGTTGCTGTACCGGTTTGGGGGAACCGCTGACGGCTTGATTGCTCCCTCGACAGTCCACAGCCTTTGTGCTTTCCTTTCTGCTTCCAGTACAACTACCGGACGACGAGTCCACTGGTGGGACCCTCGGAGTCATGGTGCTAGTTGGGCCATTTCGGCTTGTGGATCCGATTTTCGAGCAGCGTCAGCCAGAGGACGTTCAGTGGTCCAGCTGGTCGGTGATACGTGCAATTGGTTACATGGCCGACGTCGCATTTTCTTTGGTCGTCGTGGCCAAAATATTCCTTGCTAGTGGGGTTCTTCGACTTGGGAATATTGATATTGAGTGAGCATGGCACTATTGTCGCGTCGAAAACCTCAAGCATTGTTCCAGCCATATCCATCCTTGTTTGGACTCAAATCGTCGTCGAAGTTTTCATGGCAGGGAAGACCTACAATCTCATGGTGCATTCTGTATTTCTGGTCATCCTATCGGTGAGTCGTAAGAATTCATTGTTACCTTAACTTACTCTTCCCTCAGATAATTGGAGTCGCCGCCACCGTTGTATAGTATGTCCACGTGCTGAATCCATGGCGCCGTTTCTTAGTTTTTACCGTAGCGCATTACAACGACAACATATGCCCCCTGATCGTTTGATTCTTGTGAGTGAGTTCTCTGGAGGGTCTGCTCATTTATAAAATTCTTTTAGATCATGATCGTCTACCGCCTGACGGAAATCTTGGGTCAATGTTTCTTCTTACATTCCCCCTGGAAGGGTTAGTTCCCTTCCTGAGTGATCTCCATCGATCTAGCTCATCGGTTTCAGTTAAAAGATGGCTCGAGAACCGCCGATTAGAAAATATGGTGTCCACTCAGAATGACATATCCGAGGCCGTTCCCCGCCCGTCCGCCGTGACCTTGAGCGCCTTGACTGAGAATGTTTCTCATTGGTCAGGACGTACTCGACACTCCCAGAAGCAGAAACTACTCTGGATTGCAACGGACAGGAAGGAGAATAACGGCCTCATCGCAGATGCCGTATTCAAACTTCTTATAGAACTGGGCTTTGGTCCTCTCCAAATTGATGTGGAGTGCCAACGCACAGTGCTCATGCCTCTCATTGATAGTCTGGAACAACTTCCATCATACAGAGCGGAACTGGTCCGATTATCACGAATGCATGGCTTTCTTTGCCTTGACAGTTGGGTGGGACATGTTACACAACCACGATACATACGTCCACTTTACATCTATTGTCGTACGTCGAATTCAACTTGGACAGAACTCGCGCCGACGCCTGGACTCACGCCAACGCCTGCTCAAATCGACTCAACACCTCCTCGTCGAGCCATTGCATCGCATACAGGCCAAATTTCAATCTTTCGACTGCGAAGCAGACAATCAGACAACTAAATGCACAACGTTGATAATTAACGGCGCCCGCGTTGAGCAAGCGACCGAACTGCGCACTATAATTGGGGCATTCAAAGACTTTCCTCAATCATGGAATATAATAGTGATTGGCCAGCCGGATCTCCTCAACGATGGTGGGTTGATGCCGCACCATGATGTCTCCATCCTCTATCTTTGTGACAATGGATTGAATATGTATTCCGGGAAAAACCCCGCCGCTCCGGCCTCACTGTACAAGGTGGATGCCCCGGCTACCGTGACCTTTCACTGACTCTTCCCAGTGATTATTCCTGCTTTTACTCGAGGCAGTGTGGCGGAGCCCAGATGAACATTCCCAGAAGTAAAAACTTGATCAGCTGACACCAGACCTCGATCTCATTCATGCGTTAAGGATTTGGACGGGACTCCGTAAGCTCTGTCCCCTTGTTCTCGACTCGGAAGGGACGCCAACGACCGCCGACATATTCCAAGTTCTTCATCGCGCCTCGGACGACTGCAAATAGATGCTCAAGGTACTTAAATAGTCCATCAATTAGCATCTTGGTCCTTACTTAACTTAACCCGGCATCATAGTCCTTGAGGGAATCCCTAGGCATGAATTGTGCGAGTCAGGACATTAATTTCCTGTTCGGGATTGGGAGGAGATGTGTGTGGGATTGATTGGCTTTGTTTGCCTCCGAATATGATCGGACTGCTTGCCAGCTCGAAAGCCTAGGTGAGAGAGAGAGAGAATTGGTTAACGGCGCAAGCTATACTGAGTAGCTAAGATGCCGGCGTAGTAGGTAACTACGCAATAATTATCGGACGTCGTCGTCGTGATTATTTGTCTGTTCATTCACAGTATCGATATCCAGCCTGCGGGTCTGCTCTGCGTGGGGGTTACGTGCGGGAGTCTCGGGTAGAAATAATAGTAATAGGGTGGCCTGGATAGGGGAAGCATGGGTCATGTAGCATATAGGATAAATAAGAAGGAAATAGAGAGGCCGGTATCTCGAATGTCGAGATTTGTGGGAATGCGGTTCGGTTCCCCGGGCCGGCACGGTAAGCGTGTGGCGGTGTTGGCGAGTTCGCCGTCTTCAATCGTCCTCCCCGTCGCTCCCGTCGCTCCCCTCCACTTCCTCCCCGCCTGGCCCATCCCCATCCTTCCTCCTCTCCGACGTGTTCGCGGTCCTCTTCGTCCTCCAGCGCCAGAGGCTCTGTCTCGCGTCCAGCGCCTGGAGTCCCTTTTCGGTGCCAAGGATCTCAGGAAGGGACAGCTCGGGCGACGCGTCACGCAGCAGATCGCGGTGTTGCGCGTAGTTCTCGCACTCCCGTAGTATGTGCTCCCGCGTTTGGAAACGTTCCCCGCACTGACACCCAATGCGTTCCATAGGCACGAATTTAGCGTAGTCACCAATGAATGCGTGCCCAGTTCTGCATTGGACCAGTCGCCCGTAGACCTCCCTCTTGGCGTCCATGAAGTGACCTTTGGCTTCTATGTTGGCGGAATATGGTCCGCGGCCCCGAAAGCCTAGGTACTGTCCCGACGTTCTATGAATCTTCTACCCCACTATCGAGGCAATATCACATCCTTTGCACATCCTATCATTTTTTAACGCCCGTCCATTACTCCGCTTACCCTTTCCGCCAGCGGCGACCTCCATCATGACATCAACGAGATTACTCGATTTTTGGTGGTCTCGGTTGAAGATGCAGTGCGTTCGAAGGGAAGCACCCGACACAACGCCGCCGCGTGCCTTCAAGTTCCAATCACGTTGCAATCATGATTTCTGACATCTTGTCGACTCTCTCAGTCTAAGGTCATCGGGGGTTTTGGGTTTGGGCTATTTTCTGACTCGCACTGAACTCTTCTCAGGCTCTGATCTCCCCCCCCCTCCTCACTTAAAGCCTTTGGATCTGGCTGCAGGTTGGTGTGCCAGCGTCACTATCGACAGACTGGAGGTTTACTAAAAGCCATTTTGTAGCTCCCATTTCATTGGAGAACGACCATGACTGTTCCCCAAGAACTGGTGAACCAAATCCACGAATATTCTGCAGGCGATCGTCGTTGTCTCAAAACCTGTTCCCCTGTTTCCCGCGGATGGGTCTCCCGCTGCCGATCTCATCTGTTCGAGGAATACAATCTTACCTCGCCACCGCCTTCCTCGACCTCCTCCAGCCTCCCCACTGCACCGTTGACCCACGTGCGCATAGTCAACCTGCACCATCACGCTCCCAAAGACTACCGCGGCTTCAACGAAATCACACCGGATCCCGCCCGCCTCACAAACGTCCGCGAGCTGCAGATGGGATTCACGACAAACTACGATCTCGAGCCTGTGATTCTCTCCGCACGGCCTTCCCCCAGACTCACGCGCCTTGGGGGTGACTTCTGGGTGCCGGCGTACCCCAGTCTCCAGCCGCTCGCCACTTCGATATGTGTCTTCCCTGCATTGCAGGAGTTGGACATGCGAGATTCCGTGCGCATGGAGGATGCACCCGCTGCGGTACCCCCTCAGAGCTGCGCAGCCTGCGCCTCCCCCAGGAGTGAGCGGGCCAGATTCTGACATGGTTGCATGCAGCCAGCCATCTCTCTCCATCGTTCACTCGCCCTCGCTGCCTCACCTGGAGGATACCACCGACCCACCCATAGTGGGCACAGTGCTGCGCTAGATCGACAATCGATGGTGCGCTCCACGCTCTCAGCATTGCTCTATCGGAGAAGCTGGTGCGTCTACATGTTTTCTCGTCTAAATATATGTACTTATCCTGCCCTGTACAGCCGTTAGAGATGATCGACTTGTCACTGCACCAAAACCTCAAAACCCTGAAACTCTCCGACGCGTCGGACGGCGACACGCACCTTGGATGATGCTGTTCATCGCAAAACTCGCGGCTCCGACCTTCGAGCGCCTTGTGCTGGAAGCCAATCTGTCTCGGTCCCCGGGGAGCTCGATTAGGCAGCGCTCAATGGATTTTTGTGCCTCGCACGAGTTCCGCGCCTGCAGAGCGTCGTGGTGAAGCGCACAGGACGCTGTAACCACTCGGAGCACGGCGCCAAAGACTCGACATCGACTCTGAACACGAGTATCTGCGCCAGGCGTGCAACCGGCCACCTCTCCGCCGTTCACTCGCTCTCGCTTCCTCACCGGAGGATACCACCGACCCACCCATAGTGCGCGCAGCGCAGCGGCAGATCGGCGGTGCGCTCCACAATTTCAGCATTACCCATTACTCTAGGTGGTTTCTTCGGAGAAGCCGGTGCGTCTACCTGCGGTTTTCATCTAACTATATGTACTCATTCCGCCCTGTGCAGCCGAGCTTTTGGAGATGATCGACTTGTCGCTGCACCAAAACCTCAATACCCTGAAACCCTCTGACGCGTCGGACGGCGACACACCCCGGATGATGCCGTTCATTGCAATGCTCGCGTCTCCGACGTTCGAGCGCCTTATGCTGGAAGTCAATCTGTTTCGGTCTGCATACAGGGACCTCGATTGGGCAGCACTAGATGCGTTTTGTTCCTCGCACGATTTCCGCGCCTGCAGAGTGTTGTGGCAAAGTGCAAATTGCATCAGACACACTTGGAGCAGGGCGTCAAGGACCCCGACATCGACTATGAACACGAGGATCGGCACCAGGCGTTGCCCTTGCTGGACAGTTCCGGGATGCTGTGGGCGGAGTGGGAAGGAAGGAAGGGATTACCGGTGCAAGGTCCCGAGTCGGAACGGCCGAGGCGAGTGGGGATGCCGGGTTTCCGCCTGAAGGTCAGATCCGTTGCCAGTCCACGTATTGGTCATCTTCTCCAAATTCAGCGAGTCCCTCGTCCACAAGTCTTCTGAATCCTTTGTGATCTCCAGCCCGGGTACAGCTCAAGTCGCGCTTAAGAGTGAGTCTCAAGTAAAATTGTGTACTTGGACGCAAGGTCCATCGAGCGTCTAAACCATAATCCCTGCATTGATTGTTTGGCTCTACACGTACAAACTCCCCGGGCACCCACGCCTGCTAGTTTGCAAAAATTAATGGTTAACGAGATCTGAGGGGACCGTTTAACGTTTCGAAGCCAGGCATGGCCACTGCCACTGTTAAATCGCTTCAACTTCAACTTTCCCCTCCCGACCATCCTTTGTGCGGTGCGATCTACCGGGATTCGAGCCGTCAGCGCCTGAACACAGTTGATCGGGATACACGTCGTCGCTGTAGTTACGGGCGTTGCAGGTGCCCGTCTATCCATTTCAGCATTTCCGAGAGTTGAATTACACGGCTAACCCGGGATCCTTAAGAATTTGATAGAATTTCCTGTCGATCGAAATCTGATGGTTTTTTGTTTGGCGTTCCAAGAAAGTATTACGGAGATCTTTTGAATAGTCGAATTACCGAATTCTTATAGACCGCTCATCAAATTCATTTGATCCTGCCCACCGGCCTTGCATGTGCTTGTCAGAATCCAATAGACGTGCCACGTATACCGTGCACGTGTGCCTTCCTGTGCCCTTGAGCAGGACGCGTGTGACTGCTGCCACCTGCTCACTGCCAGTTGCCAGCTATGGAGTCTGGTTCTTTGACATTTTAATTTGATAATGCTGCACTAGTTTTCTGACGATACAACCGTTGTAGTTGCGAATGTAGCTTGTTTTCAACGAATATATATCACAGTAAGGTGGGCTGCAGTGTGTTCTAGTTCATACCCTCTTTGAATTCAACACCATGTGTCAGTCACTATGCTCTAGTGGTTATGTGTGTTTCCCTACTTCTGGTCTTCTGGGCGGTTGTGAGTTCGATTCCCGCCTGGTTACCTTCTTTTTCTACTCGAGTTCATCATTTTACCTCATTGCTTAGCGGAATTCGCCTACCAAATTTCGATAGATGTTTCAGCGCGTTCTATCAGCAATCCTGCGGAATCCGAAGAATCGCCAAATCAAGGGAATCCAGTTAGCGGACCCTCGGAATCTGACGGTCATCAAAACCGTCAAATTCCAAGGATTTCCGGGATAGCCGTGTACCCGACCAACGTAGGCGATCCCGTCATGTCAGGGTCTCTGATCAAATTTGCGGGCGGGTTCGGGCGGGTAGGGACCGCATAACGTATTTTTGCCTGCGAACTGGATCTTTGCATTATCAGTTCCGTTGATCCCCGAGAGGTTTCATTCTTGACTCAATCCTGTACCCAACTTTGACCCAACTCTTCCGAAAACTATTTTTTTAATTCAAACAGTGGGCTCAAAAACTCATGTGATGCTATCGCAGCGCACGAAACTACGATCGTACAAAATGTGGCAGAGAACATGTATCAAGGCAGTAAGTAACAGACTCAATTGACAAGTTTATCGCTGCATCGAAGAGCTCGCCTAAAGCGACTTGGATAAATTTGTTTTTGTTCTGAGTCACCGCAGCAGCACGCCGCCCCTTTTGCTTTCCAAGTCGCCCCCGGGCAAACGTGGTTCAGCGCCGCGTGATCGAAGCTCACCAGGCAAAATCCGCCTTCACGGCGGCGAACCGCGCGACGGACGCTGGGCGCCACGGACCCGCCGGACGATGTCGAGTACCCTACGCCGCTCTGGGACTACTCCCCCATCTCGAGGAGCCATCCGCATGTTGTGCACCACCCGTGCGATCACCGCGCTCGGAAACGCACCCTTCACGTCCCGCAACAGCAGTGTCGCCCCCCACCCTTTCCGCCACGCATCCTTGATCTTCGAAATACTATGTCCATGCCCGTCCCGCCCGGCCTTCCTCCGTAGTGGTTCGACGGCAGCATGTTGTATTTCTCTGCTTTCACCGAAACCTGCATGTTCTTTCTTGGCTGCGTTGCGCACCCGCGCGTGCCCGTATGAGACAATGAGAGGGCGATGGGCGCCCGGCGCGGAGTAATTCGGTTTCCTTGGCTTCCGTCCAACGATGGTCTCGGTAAGTTTCTAATTGTCTGGCTCATAACGGTGCGAGCCTAATGCTCTGTAGATCACATACCGCCTGGGAACGACCGGAAGCCAACGATGGGTACGTTTCCAATCTTCTGGCTCATAACGGTGCGAGTCTAATGCTCTGTAGATCACATACCGCCTGGGAACGACACGACGGAGGCAGCACAGAACTTGGGGACGCAATTGGGGAAACTCCCTGATCTTGTAGCCTTCCACGGTTTCATCTTGTCTATGACTTGGTGTAGCTACCCAGGGAGCACACCGATTGGATGCAGCGGCGGTTCGAGGGTCGCACGACGCGTCTAGTCTTCGACGACTACATTTCGGACCCGTTCGACATCGACGACGGACTTGATCAAGGCGACCCAGGATCGGTAGAATTTCATCAGTTCTACAATTCCCCGTTGGCCAGGATCGTCGAGGACGGCTGCGGGATATACATCATTTTGGCGACCGGGAAGGGACTGGAGGAGACGGGCGCAGCGGTGGTGGACGTGGTGGCGAAACAGGAGGGGGCGGACGAGTGGGCGTTGACACACAACAGCAAATTCGGGGCGGCGAAGGACCAGGCTTACCATTTTTCGCAGAAGAAGGTCGAGCAGCAGCAGCAACCAAGAAAATACGGAAGAAGCGCCCGAATGTTGAGATCAATGGACATGTTGTGAAGCCCGAGAAGGCGGTCAAGTTGGTGGGGATTTCGCTGGATGAGGGGTCGACGTTCAAGCACCAGACGGCGGCGGCAGTAGCAAAGGAGCAAGGATGGATCATCAACTTCCGGAGACTGGGGAAGGTAACGGGAGGTGTGGGTGCATCTTACATCCGGCAGTTGTACATTGCCATCTACCTGCCCAGGATGCTATATGACGCGCAAGTCTGGCTCGCACCGGTACATCTGCGCGTCCCGGGAGCCAATCGCAAGAAAGACGGATGGGCGATTGTGAAGAAACTGGCCTCGATACAGTTACGGGCGGCGCGTTTGATGCTAGGGGCGATGGCCTCCTCGCCGGGCGACATGCTTGATGCGCACATGCCCATGAATGACTACTGCAGAAGGCGGCGGTGCGGTACGCGACGCTCCCGCCCACACACCCTCTGCACAAGGCGATACCTCGGGTCGCTCGCCACCGGCACGTACAGAGGATGTGCGTGTGGCTTCTTCTAAGGAAGAGGCCAACGAGTAGGCGCTGGCGGAGACCGCGAGGGTGACGACGGCTCGCCCATCGACGAGAAAATCGGCGCGACAGGGTTGTTGTGCGTGGATGGAGTCGTGAAGAGGGTCAAGGGGGTGAGATGGGGTCAGCGAAGCGGTATGGTGTGTACGAGGCGGAAGGGGTAGGGCAGGTGCTGGCATTGGAGTGTTTGAGGCAGGAGATGGACGAGCAGGTCGACGGGATCATATCTTTAGGTCTGGACAACACGGCGGCGATACAACCACGAGCGCGAAACGGGACCTCTTCCACAACGCATCCCAATGCGCGGATACGCGTCGACCGGACACTTGGCCATGTAACGAAGCGGCGGACGGTTTTGACGACGGAAGTACTCTTGCAAGAGCGCGCTGCGGACGGTCGCACGACCCGGCAAACACCATCGATATCGACTGGTCCTCTGGACACGAAGACATCCGGGGCAACGAACGTGCCGACGAGCTAGCGAAGGCAGCGGCGGAAATGTGGTGCGCGAACGAAGTCACACTGACGCACGCGAGGCGCGCCACGAAGGAAATAGCACTGACCAATTGGACAGAGCAATGGAGGAAGACGTACCCTACGGGCAGGTTTGCGGCCGCAGATCGTATCCCGCCGGCTTGGAAGCCGAAAGCTCACTTCACGGACACCAAGAGAGAAGTGTACGGTCGATTGGTCCAATGCAGAACCGGACACGCGTTCATTGGGGAGTATTACGCTAAATTCGTGCCTATAGAGCGCATAGGATGTCAGTGCGGGGAACGATTCCAAACGCGTGAACACATACTGCGCGAATGCGAGAATTACGCGCAGCACCGCGACCTGCTACGCGACGCGTCGCCCGAGCTCTCCCTGCCAGAGATCTTGGGAACCGAAAAGGGGCTGCAGGCACTGGCGAAGTTTCTTGAGGCGTCGGGCGCGTTCACGAAGACCGGTCGACCGAGACGCGAGACGGAGCCTCTTGCACGAGACGACGAAGAAGCTGACGAAGAAGTTGAGGGGGAGGAAGAGGAGGAGAACGGACCAGGCGAGGAGGAGGAATTGGAGGGGAGCGACGGGAGCGACGGGAGGATGATTGAAGACGGCGAGCTCGCCGACACCGCCACGCGATTGGCATGCCGGGAACCGGACCGCAACTCCAAGTCTCGGGGTCGGACCCACAAGATAACGGCCTCCTCTCTATTTATTTTCTTATTTATCCTATGCAACATGACCCATGCTTTCGACTCCTAGGCCACCTTACTCTTTTCTACCCGAGACCCCTGCACGCATCACATGCGTAGAGCACCACCGCAGACGGGATACTCTAAAAGGACAGCCGAATACTCACGCCGAGGATACTTTATCATCCGCCACTTACTTATTACTTTGCGTAGTAGCTACATACTACGCCGGCATCTTAGCTACCTAGAATAGCTCGCGCCGCAACCGATTATCTCTCTCTCGCTGCGGACGGTCGCGAACAAGATCTTGGCGAGATTACCGCGGATCAGAAATATTCACGAACCCAGTTGTCAGCGAAATTTCGCCCAACTTATCTCCACCATTTATGATGTTTCAAACGTCACATTATTCCAACCTTGAAAAAAACTTTGGCTCCTTGAGAATTTTTTTTTTTCAAGGTTCAGATTAAGGCTGTACTGCACTAGGGTGACTTATCTAGCCTAATACACCATTTCTGAGGCCAATCCGACACCGGTAGCAAGCTGTATTGTGCAAACACTACCGGCATCAGTGTTTGATGGCTTGCGGGATATGCCAAAACAAGCTGTACCGTTCAAACCATACATACATCATGTGAAGGACAGTGTGTCATGTATCTTAATGTTATTATGGCCTTTGGATCAACCATAAAACCAGATTCACCCTCTAGACCCCGGGAAAAAAAAATTGGCTGACTTTTCGACAACCAATTGAGCAAAAAATAAAAATCTTGGACACCCAACACAAATTTCCCTTTTGCCCCCTCAGCAAGTTCACTTAGTATGAATAAAGGTTCTGAATGCCCCCCACTCACTGCTCTTGCTGTTGCAGGCCCGGAAATCCGTGGCCGGTGTGTGCCGAGAACCATCAGAATGTGATGGCGTCTGTATTTCGATGGTACAGTCGACTACTGTAGTCAGATTTCTCTCAGGAATGGTCTACTAGATGTAAATAGTCTACCCTGGTGTGTGACAACCTAACTCTGAACCTTGAAGATTTTTTTTTCCGAAGAGTTAAAGTTTTTTTCGAGTTCGGAATAATGTGACGTTTGGAACGTCATACACCATTCCTCACTAACACGCATCCCTGGCCAGATTTATTTCTACTAGCACAACGGGAAATAAAACACGATCCGAAAAAATCAACGAAAAAAGAACGGCGGCGAACAACGCTCTTGGATAAGAGGTCCCCGTGGACGATGCCCACGGCGTGGAGGTCGCTCGGAGCGGCGTGCTGAAAGAGATCAGGTGAAGACAGCTTCAGAAATACACGGAATGTATAGTGATGCGCACTTGTCCTGCACACTCCGCTGCTTCGGCGGCAGCTCATCCCAGAAATGAAACGTGCCCCCGCCACGGTGCTCGGGCTGTGACAGCGCAGTGCCGGTGTTCTCCTGCCCAAAATTGAGTCGGGGGCTTAAGCGCGCGGTAGAGCGTTTGCGCTGTGCCACTTGGTAGAAGACCGACGGCTTCCGTGTCGGCGAGCGCGCCGTAGACGTTCAGCTCCCACACGAGGAGCGCGAACTTGTCCACAGGGTCGCTCTTGAGGATGGCCGGTGTTTCCTCGTTCGCGATCTATGGCCCAGGCGGGGACCAGTTTGCGTTTTCAACGGCCGCGGGGTCGGGGTCAGCGGCACGGCCGAGCAAATCGGTGCGCGATATCTCAAGGAGGGGAGTACGATCGGATGTGGGTCTCAATGAGTTGGGGTAACATAAGATCTAGGGTGGTGATAGATTGGTTTCTTTTTTTGTTTCGCGAATAATACAGTGGGCGTACCATTTCACAGGTGGTATCAAGAGCCCGAGTTCGGTGGCGGCGGCTCGAATTGGGCCACGGGAAAATTATGCCTCCAGTAACATACACATTGCGCCAGAGATGGTTAGCTTCGTCCGAGTTCAAGTTTATTGTAATGCACTAAGGGGCTTCAAGTTGTTAATGGATGTTCTTCCCCTTTTGACTTGATCGTTTTCCAGATGTGGCAATCAGTCCCTGCGCCGGGTATTAAGCTGAGATTTGAATGCTTGAATGAAATCGAATATTGCTTCGGAAATTGCTTCCCGGTAACGTTGCCGATTCAACCCCTGTCGACCGTCGAAGTAAGGTAAGTAGTAAGTGCTGGTTGGTGCCTCGGCTTGTTCCAGTTCAGCGTTCGACATCTTTACAAACAGACAACGTCGCCGTGGCAGATTGCATCTGGAACGATCAAATTCCCCCAAACGGCGCTAGATGCCGCCCGTCCACGAATAATACCATTCCAAGAGTTTATTTCCACATTCAACCCAACTGATAGAACCGACGTTCGATGCCTCACATTCAGCCTTCAACTGTTTGATTTATTTGTTTCAGCCAATAAAAGGGTTCCTTCGTGCTCGCCCAGCACTGCGCAAATTGTGGTCTGTGTCGGGGGGATATATGAAATGCGTCAGTCTGACTCTCTTCAAAAGGGACTTATTTCTATACCTTGTATTTATGGGCTTTCTTGGAAGACATTACGATTGCGATCGATGTCTATTCCAGCGAAAACACGGGTGCCAAAACTCCGAGAGTACAAAAAACCGTTTGTCGGCGCTGGTTGGCACCTCGGGACGTTGGGCTTCAATCGCTTCGTTGGATGAACTTACCGTGGTGACGGCATTCCCGCGGACCTCCTTCAAGTTGACGCTCGGCGCGGCGACGACAATCGCTCCCGTGGCTTTTGGGCGTTCAAACGGACAAGTAACTTCCGACTGATCGACGAAAACATTTTTTTTGACCGGCTGCGATGGGAGATTGAGCCAGCCCCAGTTCGCCAAGCCAAGACTTTTTCCCAACCATATATTTGGAAGTTCGTTTTTTCGATGTACTATCCCGTGAAATGCCTCACTTTTCTTCTGGGTCGCTACTAATGTTAGCGCTGATTTGTACTGGCTCAAACTGGGCCCTCAAACAGGACACGAACTTGAAATAACTAAGACTCCAGAAATTGCGTTCGATGCCGAGAATTTCCAGAGTCCAGAGTGCGTCGGAAATGGGTAATAAAAATTTGTAGTCCTCGCATTCGCCGCTGCGTTCCAATCTTCAATGCCGCATCCGCCGGGCCTGGGGTTTGCATGGAGGAACTAGAGAGCAGGACTGAGACACAGCAATCCGGGAGTATTTAGATGTACAGGATTAATTCATGTGTGACGGAGGGATATTATGAACACTATTTACACCAGAATCGGTGGTTGGTTGGTAGTTCATGGCGGTTGCGTTACGAGGGGTATTCAGAGTCCGGGAGCAGCAGATGTGTCGGCTACTCCTTATAAAGCAGTGTGATGACTTAGGAACCAGTAGACACATCGCTGGTCAGGCGGGACACGTCGCAGCTCGAGCGATAATGTGGGAAGAGTGTGGGAGAGCGCGGCATCAACAACCTGATAAGGAAGGTGCCCAACAGGCACGTGATTGTGATCACGTGAATATCATGTGATTTGAGAACGGGGCTTGATCTCATCCAGAGGCTTGATCCAAACCTAGAGGCTTCTTGGTTTTTGTACTGAAACTTTTAACTGAAGTCAGAAGCGTTAATTGAGTGTTTGTGGGCGCCATCGGGCATTCAATGTCGTCGGGTTGTTCCGTTCTCAGACGCCACCATGCTGAAAATTGAAATTAATCCACGCGAAGACCGTGTTCAAGATTCACCAATGTGTTTCGTTGCAAGAACAGAAGTTCTGGTGCTTCACAAAAGAAAAATAGGTAGACTGACTGCTTTTCAACCCGTTCTGTGAGTGGAGGTTTAAATTATCCTATATGGTGTCGAGCCAGTATAGGCATGGTATTAGCCAGTATTCCATCAGATGAGGACACATCATCTTGAGACAGTTTAAAAAATAATTGACCGCATTCATCTCCAAAGCCTCGACCTCGCCAGGCATCAGGCCACTGCTTTCTGTCCGTTTCAAGGCGTTGAGCTAGGGAGCCCCGCCAATAATGATGAACAGTCCCATCAATTCATACACCCCAGATACCGGTGGAAGAATAGTGATAAACCGATTTCCATGGTCCTAGGGGTTGAGTGACAGTGTTACATCAAGGTTCACATCATCCCGCATCACTGATCAACAATTCCCATATTGGACGGAATCCCGCTAAGTTCCAGCGCGCTATATGGAGCTGAGGATTTCGAGAACGATGAAAACCTCCGAGGGTTCTTGTACTAGGAACGATGATTCTCTAAATCTAAGTTCACGTTGTAAAAGCCCTTCTGCAGTACTCTCACGATCGAGTTGCTTCGCTCCGCCTCACTCTCAGAATCTGGGCCCTCGTCGAATTCAATGTGAAACCTTTGTAATGCGCGGAGAAGCTGTTCTGCACCGCGTCACCCAAGCCCCACTTGTCTCGCAGCTCCGACCTCGCCTACCTTGATTTGATAGGATTGTCGATCCGGAAATTCGACTGAATTGCAGGATTTTAAATAGGAACTGGATCGGATTACAATATCTTACATCTCGATTTAGCACCATGCTGCTTGCTGGAAAGTCGAAAATTTCTACCGTTCAGGAATAATTAACGTGTTTCCTGGTTTGATTGGAAGACTATTCGACGTAACTATCGTCCTTTTTTTGCCTTCGGGTCACTCGGCATAATGTTGAACCTTGTTTTACCGTTCCCTTGTGGCTGCACGTTTGTGGCTGCCCGATACCGCGTGGGAGGAGGGGCTTCGAAGGATCCAGAGCTCAAGCATAGTACTCGTGGATCTCCTGTTGAATAAAGTTCCACGCCGGTTCTTGACTGGTGCATGCCTCGTTTGACAAATTCCTGATTCCCTGCGGTGGGAGATGAGAGATCTTTTCTTTGCAATAGTAAAAATGTTTGTGGGCATTGCTTCTTCTCTTCAACAGCCACCGAGTTGGAATTAATTTGAAGCGGTGACTTTCCCGCGGACGCCCTTATCTCGAAGCCAGCTGCGGGACGCCGCGGACATTCCATATTCGATTGGTTGTTTGGATGCCTAAAAATAATCGCAACGTCTGTGAACCGTTCAATCCGCCAATCCAGCTCAATGGATCCGAAGTTCTCCGTCAATTTAAGGTTTGCTCGGAGTGGTTCTTCTCTGGCTTGCCGTCGAAGTTCGGTTTTATGCGGCTCAAGAACTCCTTCAACCTAGTTGAAATGCGACGAACTCTACAATTGCATTCAATCGAGTGTTTAAAGTGACCTTATGCAAGTTCGATCATGGATGTCAGGGCTTATCCAAATGATTAATCTATAATTCTTGCGTCCTTCGCTGGGCATGAATTCCGCCCTTTGGGTGGCGGAATATACTTGTTGCGGTGTTTTCTTGCCGAAACTCCGATGGGCGTTGCCGAGTCAGAAGCAGTGATTGAATGTTATGCGTTCGTGAATATTCTCGGGTTGTTCCGGTTCGTCCTCCTGTTGAAATAAATCAGACGCGGAACACCGTTCTCCAATCACTATGGCAGAACCCACCTCATTGCGAGAACCCACGTTGTGGTGCTTTTTGAAAAAAGGGTGTATTTTCTGCTCATAGCAGACTATTGCGTGCCGTCAAGCCGAGTCTGGGCGCGGCATTAGCCGACAGCGAATTACAAGCTGCATTCAATATGCCATTACCTGATCAATCGATCACCCATGGCGCTTTTCCGTCTTTCCACATCACCTTTGAGGCTTCGAAAAGATATCCCGCCAGATGCGTATCATACGACAGGCGCATCTATTCATGTTTCAGCTCATCAATGTTTCATCAGTAGATTAATTTTGGGATTGTTTCAGCTGAAGAACTAAGCTACACATTTCCCGTTCTCCGCCACACAATTTCGAACCTTGATTTTCAACAGTGGTTAGCAGGGTTTGGTGGTAGAAAAACGCGTTTGGAAGCACTTGTCTTATGGCCCGCCGTGGTAGATCTCATTGATCATACCTTGATATAGGCGGTGTTCACAATCGTAACAATCGTAACAAGGTAGGGTAGACAGGTATGGACACCTGGCCATGTAACAAAGCGGAGGACGGTTTTGACGGAAGTGCACTTGCAAGAGCGCGCTGCGGACAGTCGCAGATCTTGGCGAGATTACTGCGGATCAGAAATACTCACGAACCCAGCTGTCAGCGAAATTTCACCCCAGCGGGAGACTTCGCGGTTACGTAAAGGCCCTCTTAGGCCTATTTGCCTGTATGAGTAAAAACCACCTATGAGGCGTTGAGGGCGCGATGGAAGAAGCCAAGAAGAAGCTGTCATTTACATAAATTTACTTCGCTCTGTCGCGCCTGCGCCATCCCTCGTTGCGCTCGATGGCACCTCCATCCCTTGGTTCCTCTCAATGTTCCCCACCAAATTTGTGCAGACTACTGTTTTTATTCACGAATCACAAGTGTCTTAATCCTACTGTACAGTATAGCAACAAGGACACCTGCGCTGGCACCGTCGAAAATCTGGTTTACCGCTGCACCCAAATTTGGTTCGAATACATTTACGATATCGGCTGCCATTTTTACCAGGAGGCGAAGGAAAAAATACCGGCACCGGGTGCGCCGTGGAACAGCAGGACACGTCCCGGGATCGAGGGCTGTGACGGCGACAGCGACGGACCCATGACAGGACGTGTTATATCCGTGTCGGGAAAGGAGGAAAGAGAGGAGGAGAAGAGGTAGGTTCCGGATGAAGGATGTCCGGGCCGGAAGGATGGAAGGCCGGAGGACGGAGCTGGACGGAAGTTGACAGAAGTGCGGAAGTTAACGGAGGTCAGTGATGTGGTGTCCGGAACTACGGATATCGAAACCACTACACCACAGGGGGTTAAGGGTGAGTGGGGATTGTACTGCTGGCAACTTGAATAGGAAAGGATGACAACGAAGATGATCGAAGGACTTCACTCGTTGGCCGGACGAGTAAGGTGAAGGCTGGACAGGTTTCCGGATGGCCGGATGGGTTTCCGGAAGGCCTGAGTCGGGGCAAGGATCGAGGCTGAGACTACAAGAAGTCGGAACGAGTCCAGACGCCGGATGAAGGACGGAGGTCACGTCCGGGCGTCGGACGAAGGTAGGTTGTCAAGACAAGGAAGCCAGAAGAGGCGGAAGTAAGAGAGGACTACCAGACGAGTTATCCGAAGACAGAGATAACGTTACAACGTCAAGTCAGGAGTATTGGAAGTTCGGGAGTTCGACCGGAAGTGGGTTGGGACCAGAAACAACATTAGAATGAGGTTCCGGAGGGGAATAGACCGGAAGAACATTTATAATCAAACTGAGGTACATCCAAGACTGTACTATGTATTTATAATATTTACGGGGCAAGTCCGGATGCAGAGGGAAGTAACTAAAAGACAATAAGATAAGTCGTATAACAATAAAGACAATAAAGGAAAGCATGTGGAGCATAGTGCATAAGGACATAGGATGTGATGGTGAGTCGGATGACTGATGAAACCATCGGATACGACACCGCGTGGACTTGGTGTCGTGTGGAGAGTCCGAGGAAGTTCCGTGATACTTCCGAGGCCGGAGCTGGAAGACGGAAGACGGAGATCGGAGGACCGGAGGTTCGGATGAAGATCCGTAAGTGGCGGAGAATGCCGGAGGCGGCCGGATGTGGTCGGGAGTGGTCCTGGAGTTGCACGGGTGTAACAGGACGGCAGAGCGCGCCATGGGATTGGCGGCAGCAGCTGCGGCGGGGTGCGAACTAGGCTAGCAGCACTGTCAGCAGTGTGCACATTGGTTTTCAGGATCTATTGCGTGGTGATTTTTGCTTAGCCCGGGGCAGGGCCAACAAATGGATGGCAGCAGCAGCGGTGGTGACAGCGCAACATTGTCGCGGGGTTGCGGCTCGGCGTTTAGTTGTACCGTGGAGTAGATTTTGCGTTTCGGGGCAAGTAGCGCGGCGGGGCGCAATGTTGTCACAGTGGAAGGTGCGATAGCGCAACGGCAGCAGGACGTGCCGGCAGTGTGGGGTGCGGTGTGTAGGGCGAGGGATGTGAGACTGGTCAATTATCATTGCAGGAAAGGCGGGTACTTGGGAGCTGAAATCTGTGATGGAGCAGAGGGGACAGCGAGGTTGTGATGGAGGCGGCAGCGAGGACGGCGCAGCTGTGCCGGCGGCAGCAGTGGGGATGGCACCACGGTGACAGAGGCACCAGTCGGGACAGGCGGTGGTGACAGAGGCAGCACAACAATGTCAAATGACAGAAGCAGCACGGCGGCGACAGAGGCAGTGCGGCGGTGACGGAGGTAGCAATGGGGACGGCACAGCTGTCATGGAGGCAGCAGTGGCGACGGAAGCAGGTTTAACGCTTGTCACCTCCAGCATAGAGTGATGGGGTAGCGAGCAAATGACCTGAGCAGCGAGTGTTTGCGTGTTGATACAGTACGCAAGCAGGACTGGGAGACCTACTCAATTGCTAGAAGAAGGTTGAAGATTATGATCTCTATGTTCTGTTCCTTCATGTCTTGAGGTTGTGGCCCATTGCTGGAATTGGGGACGGCGGAGGTAGAGATAGAGGTGACGGTGGGAGTGGAGATGACGGCGGATGTGGCTTTGACCTTTCTGAGCCTAGAAACAGGCTTGAAGGACGAGAATGATCCCAGAGAAGGCACAGATATCATGGCTAACATGTTGTGCAAGCTGAAATAGTGGAGACGGCGGAGGTGGTGGTGGTAATGATGAAGATGTGTCACTCCCGCTGCCACTCACCTCACCCCATCAGCCAATCGGAAGACAAATTTGTGGGTTTTTTTAATAGTGTGTGCATTTCGTCACGAACCCTTCGATTTAAACTCGAATTCAGGCTCTAACACCATGCCCCCTACTCACCATATATTTTTCAGATTTTTTCCGTACCTTTGAAATCGCATGCACAATTTCGACCGAAAGGTCCTGATTAGTATTGTCAGTCCAAGTACAATATCTTTTCTGAACCACCAGAGAAATATTCACTGTTGTATAAAAACCTTCTCTGAGCGAGTATAACACTATAAACCACTCTCAGACGGCCCCTCCCTGAGGCAACGAGAACCATTCTTGGTTGATTAGTGTTTCGATCGAGAACAGCACAGAATTCCTTTGTATATGTATTTACTGAGTTATTACTGCTATTTGCGGAACATAAGGCGCGGGCGCATTTTTGTCACATTTTGTCACTTTTGTGATGTCAGATTTCTTTTCCCTGTAGCGGCCTCAATTCTCATCGGATCATCTCAGAACATGGCGCAC